>CACRXK020002592.1:0-20000 GCA_902702795.2 Paramuricea clavata
AAGAACGTTTATTAAAAGACACTGGTTTTTTAACAGATAATGAGTACAAAAGACTGAGACCATTTGATTCCTACCCGGCGGCGTTTTACGGTTTGCCAAAGATACACAAGGTTCCTTTAGTCGAGCAAAATGATCATTTTACAATAGAAGCAGACACGGTAGTTCCTCTTAGACCAATAAATAGTTCAATTGGGTCTCCAACGTATGAAATCTCCAAATATTTGGGGCGCATTCTAAAATACTTGTACAATGATGTTTACACAGTTAGGAACTCTAAAGAATTTGCCAGTTTTATTTTCAATCAAAAAATTGAACCTAATGAGCGTATCGTCTCATTCGACGTAACATCTTTATTTACATCTATCCCCGTTGATTTGGCACTCCAGATTGTTAAGGAAGAGCTAAACAATACAACGACTTGGACACAGCATACTGGATTATCTGCAGATTATATCTATGGCTTGCTAAAATTTGTTTTGAACAACAGTTATTTCATGTATGAAGATTGTTATTATCAGCAAATATTTGGATGTCCCATGGGTTCGCCAGTGAGTGCGGTAATTGCAGAATTAGTTATGCAAAGAATAGAAACAACTGCCCTGCAAACATCTCCTGTTTGGGTGCGATGGTGGAAAAGATATGTAGATGATAGCAACGCCTGTGTAAAACAATCGGACATTTCAATATTTCACAATCATCTAAATACTATCAACCCACATATACAATTTACTCTTGAAATGCCTGTTGTTACAGAGAATCAGCAAACCATAGCGTTCCTGGATACCGAAATTATAACCACGACATCTGGTGATGTTAATGTTAGCGTATATCGAAAAAGTTCTCACACGGACAAATATTTGTTATATAATTCACATAGCCATGTGAATCACAAGAAAGCTGTAGTAAAAACTTTATTAGATCGCGCAAAAACTATCCCAACGAATTCCGTATTGCAAGCCCAAGAGACTGAAAATGTGATTGAAACATTAAAATTAAATGGCTATCAAAAGCGTTTCATTGAGAAAGTTGTTGCGAACAACAATCAGACTAGCACAAATGCTGAGTATGAAATTCGTGGATCGACATGCCTTCCATATGTTAACGGAGTTTCAGAAAAAGTAAAAAGTATTTTAACCAATGCAGGAGTTCGGGTCGCGTTAAAACCAGTACTAACTTTAGGGAATATTTTTCGCAAGCCCAAAGCAAGACCGTCAGAAGACAGAACAAAAGCTATTGTATACAAATACAAATGCAGAGAATGTCCATTTACATATATCGGTGAATCAAAGAGATGTTGGGCGACAAGGTGGT
Organism: Paramuricea clavata; assembly: GCA_902702795.2. Lineage (NCBI taxonomy): Eukaryota > Metazoa > Cnidaria > Anthozoa > Malacalcyonacea > Plexauridae > Paramuricea > Paramuricea clavata. Next base: position 1,312 of record CACRXK020002592.1, read on the forward strand.
TAGAACACAAACCGGGAGTTAGAAAGAGAATTTTTTCGACAATAAAGGAACACGCTGAATGCACTGGTCACAACGCTGCAAAATCAGACGCTGTAATATTAGAAAAGGGAGTTAAGAACTACGAACAAAGGATTTTCTTAGAGGCTTTACATTCCACTCTTAGTGAAAACACGGCTAATGAACATGCTGAATTTCCGGCTTGTTATTCTATATTAGCAGATGAAATCAAGCGGAACGATAAACATTATATATAGAGGTGTAATGACTCTTGCCATATACTCTGATGAAGGCTTGCAGCTCGCAGCCGAAAATTTAGTTTTAATTTTACTAGTTTTTATTTTAAATAAAATGTTTTTAACCAGATCAGCTACAAACCTTAGAAAAGTTATCATATATATATATATATATATATATATATATATATATATATATATATATATATATATATATAATTAGGTTTCATTGTTTACAAAAACATTTGGCAGAGTGCTCAATGGATATCCAGAGCATAATTAAATAAGTGCAACGACGCAACAAATTCCACTAGGCATCTTTATACCTAGTGGAATTTGTTGAGTCGTTGCACTTATTTTATATATATATATATATATATATATATATATATATATATATATATATATATATATATATATATATATATATATATATATATATATATATATATATATATATATATATAATATGATATGATATGATATGAATATTATAAGTGGTCATAAGCTATGATAAGATATGACACGATATAATAAGACATGATAAGATATGATAAAATATGAAAAGATATGATATATAGGATAGTATTTGATAACAGATGATGAGACATGATAAGACCTAATAAGATATGATAAGATATTATAGGATGTGATAAGACATGATAAGATATATGATAAGACATGATAGGATATATAAGATATGATATAGGATGTGATAAAATGTGATGAGATATGATAAGAAATGACAAGATATGATAAAATTGGTTGTGGCACGGTGAATATTGCAAAGAAATGAAACATACCTAAAACCAGTGAGAGACACTGAACGGAAAGATTGAATGGTATCAAACACTGACATGATCTATGAAACAGAAGTATAAATGAAACGTTAAAAATATGGTAGTGCTATAAAACATCGAGCTAAAAGATGTGGTAATAAAAGTTAAGTTTCATGGCGAACCATGCATATCCACAAAAATCCAAGATGGTCGACAGCTCACTATATGGCACAGGGCAAAATATTTCACAAGGCAAAATATTTCATACACCACTGGCAACATTTGAAGAAGCTGTTAAATTGTTTTCCGCAAGGTTCTTTCAAATGAGATAAACTAAATCTTTGATAAAACACAAAACAATAGACACTCCGAAAATTGTAAACATCTTCATATTCTTTTGAAGATGACGACTTAATAGTCGAACGAAACGTAAAAAATGAAAACGTTTACAATTGCCGGAGTGTCTATTGTTTTGTGTTTTATTAAAATACTCTATGGCAACCGCAATTTTTGGCCTAAATCTTTAAGACTCAAGCCTTTTGCACTGATTAACCTTACCGCTTGTTCAATGGCATTTTTGGCTTTTTGATATTCTTCAGTGGCGGGATTAGAAAGTGCTGCAGTAAATACTTGGCCCACCAAACCAATTACAGCTTTGATTAACTTTGCTAAAAGAAAAGAAAAAGATACCATTCATCAGGGCCTTTTTTATACATATATAATTTCTACATATATATAAGTTTTTATATATAGAACTGGGGGGGAGCACCTCCAGCCCCCGTGGTGGTCTCTCCCCCACTTAACCATTCATAAAACGCACGATATGCAGTACTAGGAGTTTCCAATGAATCATCATCAGACTTTATTGAAATGTTGAAAGATCTATGCAGAAAGTAATTTGTTAAGAAAATTATAAGCACTAGCTTTAGTATCTTGTATCAGATCCTCCTATATATTCGGTAAACGTAACAAATAAAGGTATACCTCTAATGTCATACTAATATTTTTTATGATATATATAGAATTAAGTCAAGTAGACATTGGTAAAATCTATTATATAATAACTACAGCGAAACACGCGATTTGATTGGTCAATAGCCGTGCAGGATCAGGCTATCCTGCACGAGGAATTAAAATGCCTTCGCGGGATTTTTGCGGGATTCTCAAAATATCATTGTTTCACTGTAGTTATTTTATAAAACAATTACCTAATGGTTTTCCAAGCAGGATAACGTGATCCATGCATTTGGGATGTTGCTCGACTTTCGGAAAGCGTAAAAATACACTCGCCTGCAGCGGCTCGAGTATTTTTACGCTTTCCGAAAGTCTCGCGACATCCCTCGTGCATGGATCACGCAATCCTGAACGGAAGACCATTCGGTATTCCTTTAGTCTAAGCATGGGGGCATGAGTTTCCTATATCCAGTATTTTTATGACACTCATGATGTTATCCTGATATTGTCAGCGTGCTGATGGCATCTCAACATTGTTGAAAATTATGACATCACTAAATGCGAAATAATTCCACGCTAACAGCAGTGATACAGCTGAGTATTTTAGTCAAAACATACAACCATGCCATTCTACGATGGAATGTCTTAATATTGTTTGTCATTTTTTGGAGCATGGCAAGCATTAGACAGTAAAATACGCATTAACTATCCATGTTATAAGTAAACTGTAAGAAGCAGGGGTGGGAAACTTAGGCGGCGAGCACTGCTGGCAGAAAATGTTAATTTGAACAGCTGCAGGAAATTCGTTTGCATGAATGAAGATTTGCTATTGAAAATTTGAAGGAAACCTTAACAGCCATGTCCCACTATGGGCGCAACAACATATGGTTGACAGGCATTATTCCTTGAATTTAAAACCATGGTCAGCTAGAACACTATATATGTTTATGCACATGCAGATTTAGCACAAAAATACTCCGTTGGTCTGCAGGAAATTTTTGTCTCCAGGTTGTGCTCTCAGGAAGAAATTTTTTTATAAGTGCCCTGGTGAGATGCCTGGTCTGGTTTAGGGCTACTACATACCTGGTGTGCTTGGATCGTAAGGTTTGTTTGGTCGGGCGTCAGTCGGCTCGCTTGGTTTGGTAGCTATGAAACAAAACATTTACCATTTTTCATGGTTGCATTGTACAAAAACTACTGATATTAGATACTTTGTCAAACTATCTTATCTTAGCTTGAATGTTTCTTCCTTGAGATATTTAACAGTGTTAGATATGCAAATTATTCTCACTATATATGGCATCAAATTGCACAGTTTTTTTATTAAATCTAATAGTAATAAATCTAATACTTAATTTTTTATTTTTCAAATTTCTTAATTTTCTTAATTTCTAAATGCGACTTACGCACGTGGCCACACAATTTTGTCATGCATATCATAAGTAAGTAATAGTATGGTTTCTCGTGCAATTTGAAAAATTATACACTCGTGAGTTTTTCAAGGACTTCAATTCTGACAGTCTTTGAAAAACTCACTCGTGTATGTTTTTAATTTTCCAAATCGCACTCGAAACCATACTCAATTATCTATACAAAGCTTTGCAAATTTTAGGGTGGGGGAAGTGCATTAATTAAAAATAGTAGTATAGTAATAACGGTCTCCTACCTGAGGGCATGACACTTGGGGAGATGGGGTTAGGTGTAACACTTGGGGATAAGGGGTTAGGGGTGACACCGACATTTTCACTCGTAGGCGGGCTAAGGGTGGCGCCTGTGAGTGGGTTAAGGGTGGGTTTGGGAGATTCAGTTAGGCCACCAGAGAGGGTGTTGGGGGTCACACCAACATTTCCACTCGGAGTAGGCGGGCTAAGGGTGGCGCCTGTGAGTGGGTTAAGGGTGGGTTTGGGAGATTCAGTTAGGCCACCAGAGAGGGTGTTGGGGGTGACACCAACATTTCCACTCGGAGTAGGCGGGCTAAGGGTGGCGCCTGTGAGTGGGTTAAGGGTGGGTTTGGGAGATTCAGTTAGGCCACCAGAGAGGGTGTTGGGGGTCACACCAAGATTTCCACTCGAAGTAGGCGGGCTAAGGGTGGCGCCTGTGAGTGGATTAAGGGTGGGTTTAGGAGTTACAGGTTCAGTTAGGCCACCAGAGAGGGTGTTGGGGGTCATACCAACATTTCCACTCGGAGTAGGCGGGCTAAGGGTGGCACCTTTGAGTGGGTTGAGGGTGGGTTCAGAAGTTCCAGATTCAGTTAGGCCACCAGAGAGGGTGTTGGGGGTCACACCAAGATTTCCACTCGGAGTAGGCGGGCTAAGGGTGGCGCCTGTGAGTGGGTTAAGGGTGGGTTTAGGAGTACCAGGTTCAGTTAGGCCACCAGAGAGGGTGTTGGGGGTCTCACCAACATTTCCACTCGGAGTAGGCGGACTAAGGGTGGCGCCTGTGAGTGGGTTAAGGGTAGGTTTAGGAGTACCAGGTTCAGTTAGGCCACCAGAGAGGGTGTTGGGGGTCACACCAATATTTCCACTCGGAGCAGTCGGGCTAAGGGTGGCACCTGTGAGTGGGTTAAGGGTAGGTTTGGGAGTTCCAGGTCCAGTTTCGCCACCAGAGAGGGTGTTGGGGGTCTCACCAACATTTCCACTCGGAGTAGGCGGGCTAAGAGTGGCGCCTGTGAGTGGGTTAAGTGTGACACCCCCAGTTTCACCTGTTGTGAGAGGGTTAGGAGTTGCTGCAGGGCTAGGCAAAATGTCGGTATCTTCAGGCACCTTGGGGGTAGGGTTCAGCCCGCCGGTGCCTGGACCTGTGTCGGTTGGTGTTGTACCGGCTGCATTAATGCATTCTGTGCTGGCTGGTGCGGGCGAACCTAACAATTGTGAATAAATTAAGTATGGATGCTTGTGATGTTACTCTGACTGTATATCCACACCGGGCAGGCTTGAAAAATATGCCTGGCCACGGTGGGAATCGAACCTACGACCTTTGGAATACTAGCCCAATGCTCTGCCAACTGAGCTACGTGGTCAGGTCGGTTCGAGTATGTTATATTTCGGAACTGGTGAGTAGTTCCTTCGATATCGCTAGTATTCCAAAGGTCGTAGGTTCGATTCCCACCGTGGCCAGACATATTTTTCAAGCCTGCCCGGTGTGGATATACACTCAGAGTAACATCACAAGCATCTTAGTCACCCGAGTGCGCTACACCAACACAACAAGTATTAAGTATGGAATTAACATGTGCTACAAACGTAAAAATCTTACAACTTGTCAACAAGATGTGTTCACAGCAAGCTTGTAGCTTAAGCTTGTCAACAAGTTGCAACAATGCTGTAAAGATAGCACCTGTTAGAGACTGTAAGTGAATAACAACACCGACAACGACAAGAACATCAAAAATATCAACAACAAAAATAACAATGACATCAACATCGAGAACGACAACAGCAGCAGCAACAACAACAACAACAACAGATAAAACAAAAATAACATAACGAAAACACCATCATTACCACAAAAACAAACAACCTTTTTAAAACAGAGCAGATACTGGCATCCCGTTGTACATACCGGTCAAAGGACGTGGAACGTTCTGTTCAAATTCCCCCATCATATTTCCTGCAGGTTTGTAGCGAGCAACAACGAAACGTTTATTGGTAGAAGTAAGAGCTTCTCCGACCCCAAATTGTGCCGTTGTTTTCCAAACAACTTGAGTGAAATGACCTAAAATGACAAATTAAGTAAAAATACTAAATGGCAAAACTCATTCAAATCTTGTTGCAATAATGTTTTAAAACACTTAGGTTAGTTGTATTTTTGGTTTTATTGCGTAAAATCTTACAACAAAATTTTGAGTATATTACAGGATTTTGCAGCTGAGAATTTCGAGTGCAATCTCTCCCACAGTTTTACTCCACTATTTTGCAAGGATTTTCCACATTCAGTCTCTTTACGATATCGTGGACATACTAGATTAATGATACTGTATCGAGTACACACGCAAAAATATCACAGCTTATCAACAAGATGTGTTCGATGTGTTAGCAAGGTTGTCATTAACAAGTTGTTAACAAAGTGTTGAATTACAGGACGATAACATGTTGTTGGAACAACTTGTAACAAGTCTGTTGAGCTCAACAACCCTTACATAGCAAGATGTCAACAAGCCGTTGAGGAACAGGCTGGGAACAAGCGGTGCGAACACATCCTGTTGACAAGTTGTTGGAACAGCATTGCTATACAAGTCTGCAGCTGCAGGTTTGTTACAACTTGTGACACTTGTGCGTTTTTACGTGTGTAGCTCTATCATGTTTTCAAATGTGTATTTTCCAAGACCAATAGACCTTTTTCCTTTTGAGTGAAATTTTGATCTAGACAAGTCTGGACAAAAATTTCATCACAGCTTGAAAGAGCATCACAAAATTAGTAATATTCCGAAGTTTCGTTGCGAAATGTTGTAAAATGCGGATAATATCGCCTTGCGCGGAAGTTTGCCGTTTTTCAATCATTTTGCATTACAAACGGGAAATTGATAATCAGATGATCAAACTGATGCAAAATGTTAGATTGTAATACAAAATGACTGAAAAACGGCAAACTTCGCAAGGCTATATTATCCGCATTTTACAACATTTCGCAACGAAACTTCGGAATATTACTAATTTTGTGGTGCTCTTTCAAGCTGTGATGAAAGTTTTGTCCAGGCATATCTAGATCAACTCATAAGGGGAAAGGTCTATTACACTTACCCGTTTTGCTGTTAAATCCAGGGTTGTTGAAGTCGTATTCCGCTATTTCATCATACCACTCATCGACGGCTTTAACGCACGTGCCTTTTCTATCTTTCGGCAGTGGCGCGGTGCCATACGCCACGTAGAGATTTTCACCGTAACTTGACTTCCCATGTTTTATATTTACGCTGTCAGCTGCCGCAAGTTCATTGGCAAATTCCTGTGAAGAAAATGAGGGTTAAGGCGCTGTTACGATCCTAGTACGCCAGGTATACACGGCTAAAAACGCACAGGTTGTTGCAAGTTGATATCGACAGGCGTGAACAATGTTGTGCGGCCAACTATGAACAAGTTGGCAACCATGTTGTTCCAAGTTGTTGCAGTTGAACAATGCTGTAACAACATGTTGACAATACTGTTCATAGTGCGCTGCACAACCTTGTTCGCGCCTGTCGATATCAACTTGCAAAAAGTTGTTTATTTTCTCAATTTTTACGCGTGCATGTAGCCCTAAACCAGAAAATGCTTTTGAAGCACTTTATGTCATATTTCAAGTCCGACTATGAGGACTGGACTATAGATTTGAAGTCCGCGCAATTTGATCAAGAATATGACATCTTATACGAATAAATCACTACTTAAAGTCACGTGAATTACGGACCAAGGACTGAATTAATTTTGGTCCTAGAACTGGATCAATATACTTCACCTGGTATCCAGTGTTATCATGTCAGCAAAACAAAGCAATATGGTTGGCTAATTTACTCATGAATTATTAATCTATTTGAGATAGCAGGTTCTTTTACTGGGTTAAAATCATTCACATTTAAAAGCTTTTATTAATGAAATGTAATTGTTTGTATAAGAAAAATTAATCTTAAAGTCTGGTTCCCTCTGAAAATAAGTTTGTTTCTTCGAATCTCAATGTTTTCCTCGACGTCTTCTCGGAACTCATTGAATCTCTCGGCACAACAAAACTAACTATTTCCCTCACAGACATTAAACAGTGAGTGTTGACGAGTTACGGGCTTCTTAAATACCCAAGGGATGACGTCACCTGCCAATGAGATGCATATAGTCCTCTGGCAAACAGGCACCGTCATGAATAGGGATGACGGTGCCTATTTGCCAGAGGAATATATGCATCTCATTGGCAGGTGCCGTCATCCCTTGGGTATTTAAGAAGCCACGATTGCAATTTTAGATCACTCTTGATGAAGACACTAGACTGGAGTGTCGAAACGTTGGGTCTTAATTACAATTCGACTGGGCTTTGTAATCATTTAAACCAGACTAGCGAGCGGAACATGATTGATATACCTGGTTGCAGTGAACGAACAAAATTTAAATTTTGAAGTATGTTTTAACTTAAATAGAATCACAAAAGGGTTGGGAAAGAGTTAAGAACAGCTAACCAAAGTCGCGTGACCATACTCACTCGAATGCATTCTCACCCTCGTGATCCAGGCTTAAGTGTGTATTACAGTAATACTACCTGTGCTGAAGCTGCAATTTCCGCTGACCATATCAAGGGAGTAGTTCCATGAGCTTTTCGCTTTTGATTATGCGCACATACACATTCGTTTTGGTAGGCGTCACCAGTATCTGTGGTGCTTGTAGCAGTATTCCCAGTAGAATCTGGTGTGGTGCTTGTGGTACCAGTGGGTTCACCTAGGGTGGTAAGTGTGTATGTGGGTGTGTGGTAATCATCCTCACTTGCATTTGAGAGTAAACCTGAATTGGACCTTTAACCTTATAACTAAAATTTTGATCTAGACAAGTCTAGACAAAAACTTCATCACAGCTTGAAAGAGCATCACAAAATTAGTAATATTCCAAAGTTTCGTTGCGAAATGTTGTAAAATGCGTAGAATATAGCCTTGCGAAGTTTGCCGTTTTTCAGTCATTTTGTATTACGCATGATAGCCCAATCGGGTGTTGGGGCATCAATTTCCCGTTTGTAATGCAAAATTGCTGAAAATTGCAAATTTCGCAGGGCTATATTATCCGCATTTTACAACATTTCGCAACGAAACTTCGGAATATTACTAATTTTGTGATGCTCTTTCAAGCTGTGATAGATCAAAATGTCTAGATCAAAATTTTAGTTATAAGGTTAAAGGTACATTGGGGAAGGACGCAGCTCAACCTGAAAGGAAGCCACTGTATGGGTCCTTATGACTCACGGAGCACAGGTATGGTGGAAGGGGTAATCGCAACCCACCCTGTCAACATTCCCTGTAGAGGGTTGACTGATTCTTTTCACATATTAAGAATCATGCGTCCGCCGCGGTAATCGAACCGTTGTGATACCGTGGATAGTGCAAGGATATTCACCTCAAATCTTCGCGTTTCGGTTAATATTCTTGCACTATTCACTATCACCACGGCGAATAATTATCAGTTATTATTACGTGGTAGTAGTATAGACTCACCAGGTAGATTGCTAGTTGTATCAGTATCCGTTGGGGTGATAATATCTGTGCCTGTATCTGCTGGTTTTGTACCAGTTGTGGTGGTGGTATCTGTACCAGCTGATTCGTTAGGTGTAATAACGTTAGTACCAGCGCCTTCTGGTGTGATTCCAGTTGATTCTTCTGGTTTTGTCCCTGTCTGTTCACTGCCTTCTTGGGTTGGAGGTTTGCTTTCTGGAATTAAAAATTGACCTTTATTTAACCCTAATACTTGAGTTTGGTACAAGCAGTACTGAGTTGTGCATATTTTCCTCTGTCAATGGCGGGCATTGTCAAAGAAAGCTCCTTCCACCTCTGAGATCGTGGGTTCAATTCTCGTTTTGTTATGGTACATGCCAAAACAGTTATTCACCTGGGTAGTGCAAGGATATTCACCTCAGTTCTTCGCGTTTCGGAGAATACCCTTGCATTCGGTATGTAATAAGAATTGTTATTACGCGAGGAAGCAGTGTAAACTCACCAGGTAGATTGCCAGTTGTATCAGTATTCGTTGGAGTGATAACATCTGTGCCTGTATCTCCTGGTTTTGTACCAGTTGTGTCTGTACCAGCTGATTCGTTAGGTGTAATAACGTTAGTACCAGCGCCTTCTGGTTTTGTCCCTGTCTGTTTACTGCCTTCTTGGGTTGGAGGTTTGCTTTCTGGAATTCAAAATTGACCTTTATTTAACCTAATATTTGGTTTCGGTGAACCAGTGTTCAGAGAAAGCTCCTTTCACCTGGCTAAAACCGTTGGTCCGATTCTCGTTTTGTTATGGTACATGCTAAAACAATTATTCACCTCAGTGTCGGTAAATAGTGCAGGGATATTCACCTCAACTTCGGTATATAATTATCACTTATTTACTGAGACCGAGGGAAACAGTGTGTTTTGTGGACCCACAAAACACACTGCTTTCCCGAAGTCTCAGTAAATAGGTGTTTTATTATATATCAATAGTCAAAGAAACAACAAATTAAAGAACAAATGAACGTAAATACATGAAATATTTTATTGTTAAAACGTTATATTAATTAAACACTGGCTACACTGCAGTTACTTAAAGCGAAAGTTTTAATTACGTACTAGGCATGTCCAAAGGTCGCATCTTCACGTGATGGCGCACGTGATTTTTTTTGTTATTCGCCGGTCGATAACGTATTATCTCCCTCTCACGCTGTTGCGAGGGAGACAGCCTAATTTCCTCACTCTCACGTGATATGCTCTCAACCAATAAAACACTAGAAAAATGCGACTTTGACTATTGATATATAATAATACATTTTATTTCACTTACCCCCCACGAAAACACGATTTCAGCCATATTTTGCCGTCTGTTTGCTTTTTATCGCCGAATCTGGCAAATATTATCCAGTTGTTGTACTTTTACATAATCATGAATGGCTGAAGAAGATTTCCAAGAAGGTTTCATCAAGTTTGGAAAAAGTGCAGTGTATTTTATCTTCGATATTGTGTCGTTCGATATTTCGTGAAATATGGCGCCATTGCAATGGCGCGCCGCTTCTCTGCCGGATAAATGCCACTTCTACGTCTTCCTATGTATTTAGATTACAGTATCCAGAAGTAAATCATTGTAGAATAGTCCCAATTGAAAAATTGAAAACATTACTTGTATTTGAAAGGAGAAAACCTCCCAATACAGTTGTCTTGTCAGAATTCAAAAGAAGTGATTTAAAAGTCACTGTGGGCTACGTAACGGGGGGCGGTGAATATTTTCACGAAACGTTTGTTCGCCACCACAGAAACCTAACTAAATACACTATATTTATTGAATGTTTATGATTGATGATAAAAATATGCAAATATTTATTGTTTTTATCATCAATCATAAACATTCAATAAATATAGTGTATTTAGTTAGGTTTCTGTGGTGGCGAACGAACGTTTCGTGAAAATATTCACCCCCCCCCCGGTCATGTAGCCCACGAGGAGTATTCACGAACTTGCGCGTGACTTTTAAATTGCTTCTTTTGAATTCTGACAAGACAACTGTATTGGGAGGTTTTCTCCTTTCAAACACAATGTTTTCAATTTTTCGATTGGGACTATTCTACAATGAATTACTTCTGGATACTGTAATCTAAATACATAGGAAGACGAAGAAGTGGCATTTATCGGGCAGAGAAGCGGCGAGCCATTGCAATGGCGCCATATTTCATGAAATATCGAAGGACACAATATCGAAGATAAAATACACTGCACTTTTTTCCAAACTTGATGAAACCTTCTTCGAAATCTTCTTCAGCCATTCGTGATTATGTAAAAGTACAACAACTGGATGATATTTGCCAGATTCGGCGATAAAAAGCAAACAAGACGGCAAAATATGACTGAAATCGTGTTTTCGTGGGGGGTAAGTGAAATAAAATGTATTAATGAAAATAATGACAATCCTTATGAAATCCACAATAATTATATTAAATTGAGCATAGTTTTTCACCACATGATAATTTTTTTTAGGAAATAAGAAAATTTAATTTCTGCCAGGCATATTAGTTATTTTGTGCATAATTAGCAATTTACCTGGGGGGGGGGGAGTGCATGGTCATTTTCTTGTAAAATATTATACTTAGACAAATTTTTTCTTCCAATGACCACCCCTAAAACCAACCCTTCTGAACACTATAAGCACTTCAGAAAGGCTATTGCTTTTCCTTTTCGGAAGTTAGAGCTATGTCGACACTGCCGTTTCAGGGCGGGGCCATTTTCAGGACTTTCGTCCCGGATTCAGGTTTTGGCACATATGCCATGTTGACTGCCATGATCATCACCCTAAAACAGTTGAGATTACCTGTGCTAAATGAAACGCATATAAACTCATATACAGGTCCTAGACTAGAAGGCCGAGGGACGCTTCTGAGACCGAGGGAAAATATTTTTAGTATGGACCGACCTAAACGGTAAAAAACGTGTTTATTTTTTTATTTGATGGTTCACGGTTATAATGAAATTCCGATAAAATTCCGGTTGCGAAGTACATTTGAGATCAGTTGCGTTACTGACTTACTTTAGTGCAAGCATGGCTGACAAACTGCTAAAACGACGGATAAAAAGCTTTTAGTTTAATTGCAGTAGATGATTTTCTGCTCAACAAGAAAACAGAAGGTAAATAAACTTCCCAATTCGTTTTGCAGTATGGACATGCTTGAAAAATGCTTTTTGACCGACAAATACAAGTTTTAGTTGCCGAAAAACAATTTGTTCATTACAACATTTATATATTAAAAACAATTTTGACCGAAATAAGCCGAGGGATAGTCTTTAAACTGCCATTTAAGGTATTTTTTTAAAATTTTATGTTTAAATTAAGACAAGTTGTACGTTGTACTATTTATATATTTATACGTGTATTTTCGAAGAATAGTTGGATATATGTGGAACATTTGAATCAAAACATGTAGCACTGGCCAGTGTTTTTCGATCTTTATATTTGTTTTTTCGCAGTTTGGTAGGAGTGAAGTACATTTCGGGCTTGGCACTATATGCACTGAAGTCAATTCACTGTATTTTACTGTCTTTAATATCGATATGATGAATTTTTAAACTTTTTGGGTAGTGTTTTGAGTTTGAAAATTGCCTTCACTCCTCGGTTTGTCACTAAAAAATAACTCTTTTGGACCACGGTCAAGACATAGTAAAAAGCTGCCCGCTGCTGCAGCCAATCAGATTGCAGGAAATAAAAAATAAAGTTAAATAATACCGTTAATTCTATTGGTTAGAAATTCCTTGCACAACAGACTTGTCTACTGTTTATTGCACTTTTGCTCCTGACCTGTTTTAGCATGACAGGTGCACATGAAGTTTTACATATCCCCATATTTCGTTTTGATCTAGAGTAGTCATGCAGAAACCTATCCTTAAACCTAATGTACACGAAAGATGAGGAAATAGTCACACCAAAACAGGGTCATTGGGGTAAGAGTACAATGAACCGTACACCTTATTTGTTTACAGTTTCTACATAAATGCAGTTGCATGATCAATGCATGGAAAATCCAGATCCTATATATAGTAGGCAATCACTGATATTACACCGGAAAAATAACTTAATTTCAACTGTCCTGAGGCTAAAATTAAGATTTAACCTTAGGACAGGATCTGACTATGATAAGAAATGTCTATAGTGGATATTCATTTTCACGAATTTGATCTGATTTTGGTTTCAATAATATAAAATATCAGTCGTGATAATGATTGGGTGTATATCGACCATTAGATCTTTGAAAGTATGTGGTTCGTAGCTACATCACATCACTATTGCCATGTGAATAAAATTGACAAAGAATTTTCCATGTTTGGAAATCAAATTCCATCCAACTATGCGAAAACCTCTTTGTCCTGGACACTGGTTGCAACTCATACACCTATGGGTGGATTGCAACCAATCTCTCAAGGGCGGATTTTCATTTTTTTAACAGGAGGGGTAGAAGAATTTTTAGTGGGGTGCATGGCTGCGACCGGCAACCGCTGCAGGCAGCGATAGGCTGTAAATGCAGCCACCAGCAGGTGACTAGCTGGAGGATAAAAAATAATTTTTTGGTTAAAATAAGATTACTGTAGAGTTAATTTAGACATTTTAGTGATTTTATTATTTTAGCGATTTTATCAAAAAATTTCAACTTTCACCAAATAGTTTTTGTATTTGGTGCTAACTGCTAACAATTTGAAGTTACTTTCTGAGGCAAATTATATGTTAATTCTTCTGTTGCAAATTGATGCCCACTTTTTGATGAGAGTATCAATGTCCAAGTTCAGTGCAATATCTCTGTTAAGTGTTATGCACATCAAATCACTTAATCTTTCAGAGGTCAGAGATGACCTCAGCTTCGTACATATGCGGTTCATAGCCGAGAATGCTCTTTCTACACTCGCAGAGGATGTTGATAGAGTCTTTTTTACATTAATCAGCTTCATTAGGTTTTCCATTCCTCTTCTCCGAATAGGCAAGCCGAGAGAAATTTCATATTTTGCTTTCCTTGCTTCGGTTTTCAATAAGGTTCTATTGACATTCAATCAATCAAAATGGTCTACCATATACAGAAGTTTTTCAAAATCTAAAAAGTTTTCTGAAGCAGCGTCAAATGCTTCACAAGCTTTCAAGATATTAGCATTCTTAGCATCAAATCGCACTTTGAACACCTCCTCCAATTTAGCCTGCCTATAACTGTTAAGTGCATTAATAGAATTTTTTAGTTGAGCTTCAATTTCTTCCTCACTTCTTTCAAAGCCCCCTGATCGAGTATTGTGTATTTTATTATCCAGCACCAATGGAATGCCCATTTTCTTGGAACATTCTCCAGCAGCCTCACAAATAGCTTCCTCCGTAACTTCCTTTAACCCAAATCTTGTTCCCGTAACGCAGTACTGCACCTCCGTCCAATTGATATCCACAGCTTGTAGTTCTTTAGGGGCCATTCACAAAGGATGTCCGAGCCAAGGGGGGGGGACCACAAACTCGGACATAGGAGGGGGGGGGTAGCAATCCGGATATCCGAAATTTTAAAAAATTCTTTTCCCTCTATTTTGAGCAGTCCTTCTCATTGTGAAATTGGCATTTTGACTGTGCGATTAACACTAGATTTTGTTTTAATTAGTAATTTATATGTTTTTGTATTCAAATTTATAGTTATAAAAAAGTTCTAAAAGTAAAAAAAGTTTTTTACTCTTGACATATACAAGGTTGTGTGAGTTTTTGCGAGGCATGGTGGATGTCCGGGTGGAGGGGGGGGTCACTAATTCGGACAATGCCGGACAAGGGGGGAGAGGGGGGGGTCTGAAAATCCATCATTTGGCCGGACATCCTTTGTGAATGGCCCCTTAGATAAATTGTCTAACGCAGCTAAAAACAATTGCAACGTCACCAAGGCTATAACAATGGATTTACCACTCATCAATTTGTGATAAAATCATGCGGCTTCCTCTGCATGCTTAGCTCCATGTACTGCTCCATTGTTGCTTACTTGAGCCAAAGTTGCGAGTATACATTCAGGCTTTTCTGCAACAAAATCAACCGCTTCAAATTTGCAAGACCACCTCACCTCGAATTGTTGAGTTAAGTATTTAGTTTGCGTTTTCGGAAACATTTCTTGGAATATTTTCTGGTATACAGGTCTCACTTTACCAATATTCAGAAAGGAATACAAGCGGGTAACAGCAGCCAGAACGTCGACAGCCAATGGAGAATCTTTTACCAAGTCATTCACAATCAAATTTAACCTGTGTGCGATACAATGAATGTAGAGAATCCACGGAAAATGCTGTGATCTTAAAATCTCACCCACACCAGCATACTCCCCACTCATCACACTTGCTCCATCTGCACCAAGACTAATGACAACAGATCCCTCTGAATGCTGTGTAATGAATTCTATTAAGTCTTTCGTATGAGCAGCTATTGTCTGTGCATCAAATTCGGTCAGATGTTTAATCTCAATAAATCGCTCTACCACTTTTTCACTATAATAGCGCACAGCAAGTGCTAGCTCTTCCTTGTTGCCTTTATCCTTACTCTCGTCAATAAGGACTGAATACATTCCACAGTTTGCAATATCTGAATAAATTGCATCACGTACACCATTGGCCACAGCTGTCACAAATCCATTGAAAGATGTTTTTGAGGTGTAATCTGTACTTCGAGATTTGGTGACCTTCTCATGTAACTCCTGAAAACTTGGATTTGTCTCTAATTGTAGCTTAATAAATGACAGCCAATTTCCCTGTTTCTCTGATTCTTCTGTCTCATCATGACCTCTGGTTGCTACACTATTTGTCGTAAACCACAATACATACTTGAACAAAATTCTAAGATAGTCTTTGTTTTCTTTTGCTATTTCATTCGCATTAGGGCATAGCTTGTCTGCAATGTTTTTCAGGGCCCCTGATTCTATCATCTTCTTTCTATTCCATGCATCGTAGCTAAACTGGTGTGATTCAGAAGACTCATGTTTACCATATCCCTTTCCACTTTCCATAACATTGCTCCAATTTCTGAAACCAGTTGTCACAAATGGTGAAGAATTTCCTGTTTTTGAATATTTCCTACAGCAAAAGCAAAATGGTGCATCCTTCTGTACATTATACTCCAACCAGTTGTACTTCTTATACCAGCTCTGTTGAAAGGATCGGGTTCTGTGCAATTTCAAGGCCTCATTGACTGGATATTTGGACAGTTTTGGCTGTGAAGGTTGTTCATCTAAAAGTTGAGTGTCAACTTAGTGGCAATCATTATACAGCAGTGTCTTATGTCTATTTTATTTGAAAACTAATTTCTTAATTTTAAACTTGCTGATAAAATTAAATATTAATAATATATGTACACTTAATATCAACTGAAGATCTTTACCATTAGTAAAGTGATTATCTGAGAGTAAGGGTCTGGTTACTTCAGTAGTTTCATCATTTTTTAATACAGCGTCATCAACAGACCCATCAACATCTTGATCAATACTTATGCTATTATCTACATCATTTGTAAATCTGATTTTTGATGTTCCTGTGGAGAAATAAGTTAATAAGAGTTAATGCTAAGAGTATTTTAGACTGAACTCAGTGGAGACAAGAGTATATACTAAATGCAAACTTACTAAGCGATATTAGCAATTGTCAGTATGAACTGTTTCAACGTTTCAGCAGGCTAACATGAAATATTTGCCTGGTAAGTAAATGCATACATGTACAAAACTAGAACAAAAATAAAATGCTACCTCAACATTGATGCCAGCCGTATCATTGTCATCGTGAACCCATTCGAGATTAAGTTCACCTGAATCACTTTCGGCAGTTAAATTATCGTTATCAACTGATCTATCTGCACTTGTAGGAGTTGTAGTTTGTGTTGGCTGTCCCTGAAATTCAAATTTGACCATTTTGATTCTTAATTTAGAATTAAAAATTTTCTTTCTGCTAGTATGTTATCAAATTACCACAGTATTGAAATTTATTGAGATTATGAAATTGAAAAACAAATAAAACTTACCTAAAGTAAGATGCGAGAGTTCTTTGTACTTTTCTTCGCTTCATATTTGTAATTTCAAAACTATTTTGAAGAACGTTTAATTTTCGTATTTACATCCCAACGTGCGGGCACAGAAAGCGTGGCCTGCAATCGGGCCGAAAACAGGCTGTGCGGGCGCAGAAAGCATGACGCCGTCGCAATTATCGACCGATCAGGCTATTGTGCGTGTACATGCGGATGTAATTTGTTTGTAATATACATAGAACTTTGTTGTATTCACAATTTCGAATTTATAAGCTCAAGTGCTTCCTTTCTTTGACCATTTGATGCAAAAAAATGGTGTTAACGACCTTCACAAAAAATAGGGGTGAAGTGAAATTTTGGTGGGGTTGAACACTTTATAAGAGGGGTTAGAGAGATTCCAGGGGGTTTAACCCCCCCCCCCTAACCCCCCAGTAAATCCGCCCTTACAATCTCTTAGGAATTACGAGACAATAGAACGACGGCCATCTTAGTGCCAAACTCGATGAAAGATAATGAGAATATTTGTACATACATGTACCACCAACGTGGTCGCCCATAACGTTACATGCAATCGATCCATATTTATAAAGCATAAATATCTGGCGAAACAGCTAAACTGGTTGTATTCAATGACATACAAACCGGCATGTGCAAATACAATAAATGTGGAGCTGCCTTCATATCCGCCAAATTTGGAGCTCCAAATCTCGCATAGATCTACCAGCCCGTATATGTGATCAGCTGAACACTAGCCATGACCTTACTGTTAGTAATTATTTCACATATTATCACCTTTAATGTCATATGCAGCCAATCATCGAATAAATTGTGCACAAGAAATGTTCTTTACCTTTTGGTTGCGCATATATTTCTGTGAAGCTGATAACACTTTGGCGATACAAAATACTTGAGCATTATTCTGCAAAGTTCCATCAAAACTTCCTGTGGCTGGTATGGCAGAAGCAAGCTTTTAAAAAATACGAACAAAAATTTTACAATTTTAAACAAATCAAAAGAAACAATATTAAAAATAGGTTGTTTGATACAGTTGTTTCTACATACCCTGCATGCATGGACTTAATTTACATTTATTTGCATGGAATGATTTTTTGGCTACAATTCCATAATACGCATGCAGTCACCAAATGTATTGGCATAATTAGGGTTTGGTTTAGGGTTTATATATATATATATATATATATATATATATATATATATATATATATATATATATATATATATATATATATATATATATATATATATATATATATATATATATTAACTACAGACGGTACCGTTTCGGCCTTATGGGCCTCATCAGTGTAGTGCTGATGAGCAGGATGAAAGTAACTGCTATTTACAGTTACCTTTGATGCCTCACGATTGTGGGACATCAAAACCATGCCAGAGCGCTCAAACTGCAAGCAGTGAGCGTGCGCTCATATATATATAGTACAATCTCCAGACATGGATGTTTCGGCGTCCTACGCCTCATCAGTGCAGCTTGGTACACATCTAGACACGCAATGACTTTCGTATTGATATACA
>CACRXK020002592.1:25000-30341 GCA_902702795.2 Paramuricea clavata
AACTAGTCTAACGCTTTCATGGAAACCAATAAAAAAATTTTAGGCAAAATTAACACTCAAAGGTGTTCTGTAACCTTAATGGAGTTTACCAAACATTCTGAGCAATGTACCGTATCGAGCCCTCACCAGGAACACTTCCATGCCAACATTACAATAATAACTTATTTAAAATATGATGTTATTTTATACTACAGCAATTGCATAACGTTTGCAAGCGAATCAGGCTTTAAATAATATCACAATCCTAAATATTCTAAAACATGCATACCATAATTTCTCTATCCAATTTAGAAGGGGGGAGGAGGGTTTAATTCTAACTGTTTTGCACGTTTGATTCTCTTTATATATGCAACATCGGGTACTGTGATTATCAGTAAAATATCATAATTATCTTTCAAATACAACGCAGTCAACACTTTCATGTTTCACGATTTTATACATTAATTAATTGGTTACATGAGAAAGGGGTGGGGAGTAGGGGTGGGGGGGGGAGTGCTAAACAGAGAAATTGCGATATACCATAAGGGAGTGGTCATCATTTATGGGGAGGGGGGAGTTGGGAAATGGGGAAAATAAGGATTGAAAACTTTTTTGTCCCCCCCCTCCAGTTTTGTGCCTCCCCCCTCATAAAAGTAGAAACTTTCCCCCCCCCCCCCCCCCCATGTGTAGATTGAAAAATTAACAGCAATGAAACAGGTGTGCATTGCAGGTAAAGTTAGATATTAGGACAATCTGTTCAATCTAGCTCATGATGTTTTACCCTGGGGCCGTTTGTTCAAAGGTGGGTTAGCGCTAACCCTGGGTTAAAAGTTTAACCTGCTGTTTTAGTTTGTGTATTTCTGCACGTCTGTTTATTTCAAAACTTCAGACAAGTAAACTCCTATCCATCCAGACAAGATTTCTGTAGAAATATTTCCAAATTTATAGACAAGCTGTCAGGAAGTTTGCTTTGAATTTTAGGTTAACCTAGGGTTAAGCTAACCCAGCTTTGAACAACCGGCCCCTGGTGAATATGATTCAACCATATATGATTAAAAAATATATATCATGTGTTACTACTTTGCAATGCAACATTTGTCCTACCATAACGCTAACCCATGACCCGTCTTCATACAGCGAAATGAGATTTTCAGAACTTGTCTGGGGGTGGGCATCTACAAAAAGGGACCATACTATATTGAGTGTGTAGAGACGACAGATGGTTGTTGGTGACAAAAAATTTGGTGTGGTATCGTATGTAGTAGTAAGGGGGTCTGGGGGTATTCGTAAGGGGGTCTGGCGGTATTCTCCCCCAGAAAATGTTTTGTATTTTTCCACCCCTAGAACTGAAATGTGAGCATTTTCTGAAACAGATTTTTGGATATACAGCATTACATTGTGCGTTGATAGACCGAATCTGATCAGTTAAGTGTACTTGCATGGTATGTTTATGTAAATACCACAACTGGGTCACTCAGGGGGTAGAAAGCTTGTTAAACTTAGTGGGCCCAACTCTCACGATCGCGAGGCGCTACCATGGTTGGCGCTGAGCAGTAATTTTGAAAATTTTGAGTCTCTAGATCGTTAGAAATAGCATTTTCAGAGTCTTCTTTTTTGCTATTTGTGATTATAGAAATCAGAACCCTAGACATGGTATTTAAGTTCAAAAACTTTTATGACCCTCCCTTTCTCTGTGTTAAAACTTTTTTGACCGCCCTTTATTTATAAGGGTAAAACTTCGTTTGCCCCCCTCCCATTTCCCAACCCCCCCTCCCCATAAATAATGACCACTCCCTAAATATGACTGAGTGTTACTCGGTGCTCACAATCTTATTTATTTTCTAAATCTTTCCCTGTCAATTTTATTAGTCCAGGTTCGTTGTTTATTATTTCTTTTGCATTTAATCCATTATTAATAGAATGAACGGAGGTTCAGGCTCTACGCTGACTGGAACTTCATTACGCATTCGGTTTTTGTACCAACCAATTTCGTGTTCAAACACTCGTGTTACGTTGTTGATCATGCACGCCTTTATCACGAACGCCTTTTCTCCAATTCAGTATATTTGTGCAATCATCGTGATCAGTTTATCAAAAAAAAACAAAGGAAAAGGAAATAGCTTAGTAGATTTTAGGAGGTATTGTTATGCAACAGCATTAATGGCGTGACGTTTGCAATCTAATTATCATAACTTGCGCAGACGACGCGCGCATACCAAGAGAAAAGGAGTTTTTGTCTTATCTATTTAGCATTAACAGCTTTAAATTTCCACAACACACTGTCCATTCTCACTCAAGTAAATTTAAATATGCTATCCAACAGCATTAAGACGCAAATCGGAACAAGACCAACATATTACCTGACTCAGACTGAATAGTTTTCTCTTTATCAAAACATCACTTCTCTCCAAAATGTCCAGAAACGTAGCCATGCAGGATTTTTGGTCAGGGGGCAGCAAAAACGTAGGTGGGCTATGTTTCACTTAAGTTCTTTGTATGTTTGCATGGTGATGAAATATAATAGGTTTTGTTTGTGGAAACACCACGTAAATTTATTACTGCAAAATAAATTGATAATAAATAATAAATTGCAGTAATAAATTTACCTGGTGTTTCCACAAACAAAACCTATTATGTTTCACTTCTTTTTATAGAATAAATTTTCTCAGGGGGCACCAAAATTTTACCAGGGAGGCGGGTCCCCCGAGCCCCAACATGGCTACGCTAAAGGCGTACATGAACAACGAAATACGAGTGTTTGAGGGTTGGTCGGTACAAAAACAGAGTCGTAATGAGGTTCCAGTCAGCGTAACTCAGAATTGGTACGTTGGCCCTTGAGGCAAAGAGTTAACCTCCGTTCTTTGGCTTAATAATGGATTAGACGCAAAGCCAATAAACAACCATTACCCGGACTAATAAAATTAATTGACGGGAAAAGATTTAGAGAATAAATAAGATTGTGAATACCGAGTAATACTTAGTTTATGGTATATAGTAATTTCTTTGTTTAGCACCACTTCTTCCCCACCCCCGGCCCTCTCCTGTAAGCAATTAATGTATAAAATCGTGGAGTGAAATTGTATTTGAAACTTGAAAGATAATTATGATATTTTACAGAAAATCACAGTACTCGATGTTGCATATTTAAAGAGAATAAAACGTGCAAACAGATTCTTTGTGTATATTAGAAATACCTCCCTCCTCCCCCCCCCCAAAAAAAAAATGATAAATTACGGTATGAGTTCTAGAACGTTTACAGGACCGTACGCAGAATGTTTTCATCAGCTGGGGGCAGTAAGGCCTATATGCCGAAAAACGTCACAAATATCCAATGAATAATTAATAATCATATTGCCTCCCCCTGCTGTGTACAGCCCTGAATGTTTAGGATTGTGATAATATTTAAAGCCTGAAAAACAAATTTGCTTGCAAACGTTATTTAATTGCTGTAGAATAAAATAACATCATATTTTAATTAATATTTTAAATAAGTTATTATTGTAATGTTGGCTTGGAAGTGTTCCTGGCGAGGGCTCGATACGGTACATTGCTCAGAATGTTTGGTAAACACACACATTGCTCAGAATGTTTGGTAAAATGCACAGAACACAAAAATATCATATATTTTTAAAATATTCCGATGTCATGTTGTTTTACTTCAGCCCTGTTTTCGCACATTTCATAATTTTTTCTTGTCCAGTCCTAGATTGAGATCAGTTTTTCTTATCTGCGCGCACGCGCACGTGTTTTGTGCTCAAGCGCATGCGTATTTGCAACGCAACAACGGCGGTTCATGGATTCCGAAACACGAGGAAGCGTGAACTTTGAAGGGCTTATACTTCAATTTGTGCAACTATTTCGCTTGGGGGGAAGTGGATTCTAACTAAGTAAGTTATAATCTATAGATTCATGTAAAAATTATGTAGTTACACGAGGGGTGCTACGGAATTGAACATTTTCGACCCTCATCCAACGGCCTAATGGTATAGACCACCTAATTCAAGTACGGATGTATTTGATGCATACGATATTTTTCTTCTTAATTATGAAAACAAAGAACTAATTCTATTAGGAGATATAAACTGTGATGTTGCTAAATCCCCACCAGAAGCGTATACAATTAGATTTCAATCTATAAATACATTATATAACATGGCTCGGTTAGTAGAAGAACCAACCAGGGTTGCGAGAACATCTGCTACTATAATTGACCTTATTCTGACAAATGTTCCTGAAAAATATCTCATGCTGGCGTCATTCACGTTAGTATATCAGATCACAGCCTAATATATGCAGTTCACAAATTCAAACCACCTAAACGCAGGCCAACTATTAAAAAAGTTCGTAATTTTAAACACTTCTCTGGAACAGAATTTATATCCGACCTAACCAATATTCCTTGGCAAACTATTTTCACAACAAGTGATCCAAACTTGAGTTGGAATAAGTGGAAGGAACTATTTATCGGAACACTAGATAAGCATGCTCCTGTTAGACATATAAGATCATGGAAATACACCACTCCGTGGATGACAGCGGAAATAAGGTCAGCTATGAGAAGAAGAGACTATCATATGAAAAAGGCCATAAAACTGAAATCTGATTCACATTGGCATAATTATAAGATATTGCGTAATAAAGTTAATAAACTAATACGTGAGACAAAATCTACTTTCTATATCAAAAAAATGTGCAGACACTAAGGATTTAAAAAAATGTTGGTCTACAATAAATTCTCTGCTAGGGAAACAAAATAAATCCAATTACATTAGTGAGCTTAAAGTTGGTGAAAATGTCATCACAGACCCTAATCTCATTGCAGACCATTTTAATACACACTTCACCAACATTGAACTGTACACTGATGAGAATGATACGCCAAACGAAAGTGGAGAAAATCTTGATTTCTCTGACACCAACATCCATTCCCAAACTAATAATAAATTTGATTTTTCTCTCATTAAGGTTGGTAGTGTCCTCTGTAATTTGAAAAACCTCAAAGTAAATAAATCCACCGGCCTGGATGCCATCCCAGCGAAAATACTGAAACTAGCTGCCCATATTATTGCCCCTTGCTTAACGTATATTTTTAATTTATCTCTTCAAAGCGGTATTTATGTTAATGATTGGAAACGAGCTCGTGTAACTCCTATCTTCAAATCTGAAGATAAAAATAAATGTGAAAATTATAGACCCATTTCGATTTTGTCAATTGTAAGTAAAGTCTTTGAAAAAGAAGTGTTTAGGCAAATGTATACGTACGTGAATGAAAGTAATCTTCTCTCAAAGTATCAGTCTGGCTTTCGGCCACCAACACTCAACCTTATCAGCCCTCATTAAAATATGTGACGAAATCTTAAAT
>CACRXK020002592.1:30361-40925 GCA_902702795.2 Paramuricea clavata
GAGGGAGACAGCCTAATTTCGTCACTCTCACGTGATATGCTCTCAACCAATAAAACACTAGAAAAATGCGACTTTGACTATTGATATATAATAATAATTATTATTATGTGGTAGCAGTATAGACTCACCAGGTAGAGTGCCAGTTGTATCAGTATCCGTTGGGGTGATAACATCTGTGCCTGTGTCTCCTGGTTTTGTACCAGTTGTGGTGGTGGTGTCTGTACCAGCTGATTCGTTAGGTGTAATAACGTCAGTACCAGCGCCTTCTGGTGTGATTCCAGTTGATTCTCCTGGTTTTGTCCCTGTCTGTTCACTGCCTTCTTGGGTTGGAGGTTTGCTTTCTGGTATTAAAAATTGACCTTTATTTAACCTAATACTTGAGTTTGGTACAACCAGTAATGAGTTGTGGATATTTTCCTCAATCAATGTCGGGCATTGTCAGAACATGCTCCTTCCATCTCTGAGATCGTGGGGTCGATCCTCGTTTTGTTATGGTACTTGTTAAAACAAGTAGTCACCTCGGTCTCGGTAAATAGTTCAAGGATATTCACCTCAACCTCGGTATATAATAATTATTATTATGTGGTAGTAGTATAGACTCACCAGGTAGAGTGCCAGTTGTATCAGTATCCGTTGGGGTGATAACATCTGTGTCTCCTGGTTTTGTACCAGTTGTGGTAGTGGTGTCTGTACCAGCTGATTCGTTGGGTGTAATAACGTCAGTACCAGCGCCTTCTGGTGTGGTTTCGGTTGATTCTCCTGGTTTTGTTCCTGTCTGTTCACTGCCTTCTTGGGTTGGAGGTTTGCTTTCTGAAATTAAAAATTGACATATCTATTTAACCTAATACTTGAGTTCGTAATCAATATACTGAGTTATGGATATTTTGCTCAGTCAATGCAGGGCATTTTTCTCCACCATTATTGAGGATGCTAGATAATTATGAAGAGATGACTATATCTAGTTGATTCTAGTTCCTAGCATAGCTCAAGCATTGGTTATAATATCTTGAAAGTTTTAGGCTCTCGCCTATAATACATTTGGAGATATTAATTTTCACGCGACCCCGTATTTTTCGCACCGGAAAAAGTTGGCTTCACTGCCAGAGGCAGTGCTCTCATGCAACTTATCCAATATACGCCAAACTTTTTTTAGTTGATGTACTATCTTAAGTACTCCACTTCTATCGAATTAAAATACTTTCATTCCATATGTTCTTTCATGATCAAATAAGCTATCGAAAATACATGATTTTTTTCGTCGAGCACACCTTAATTATTTTGCATAAAATGCGGTTGCTTAATTTTCGAATATTTGCGGCTAACGATTACAATAATTTTTGAGCCAATCAGAAACACATTTTGTGCACATCGAACCAATTGGAGCACGTTAAAATTAAACCAATAGGAATGAGCGAAGCGAAGGCGTGTTTTCCAAATTTCGTGGCAGATTTAAAATATCAAAATTTCACAAACACGTGGTCACCATTTTGTGAATTGATAGAAAATTTTGCCATTGAAATTTGAAGAACTTCAAACGTTTGTAATATGGTTATGACGAGATAAAATGAAGTTGAAAGGTTAGTGAATGGTTCATGTTTTTCTTACAGAAATATATTATAGCCATAGTTTAATGAGTAGCGAGCAAAATTCGATTTGAGAATACACAAATATATTTCACTAGCCGGCTTTCGTCGGCATATTTCTGCTCGCTTTACGGCGTTAGTCTCTTAATATTTATACCAAATTTTGTTGTAATAATGTTTTAAAACACCTAGGCTTTCTCTACACAACTAAGTCTACCTTTATTTGTGGTTTTAGTCATGCATAAAAATCTGCCGAGAAATTCGAATCGAAGACTGCACGAGTGTTCACATGCAGCTACGCTTCGCTTCACTTTGGTAAGCTATAAAAATGTTATTTTCTTAATATTTCTGTCAAATTTTGTTGTAATAATGTTTTAAAACACCTTCTGTTTAATCTACACAACTAATTCTAGCTATATTTTTGGTTTTAGAGCATAAAATTCGATGGGAAATTGAACTCGAATCAAGAGTATACACACAGGCTAGACACGCTTCCCTTTCACTTGGTAAGTTATTTAGGATATAGTGTTATTTTCTTGTTATTTCTGCCACATTTTCTCGTAAAAATCTTTAAAACTCCCCTAGTTTTATTCACACAACTAATTTCGCTTTGTCTTTGGTTCTAGGGCATAAAATTCGACGAGAAATTCAACTAGAATCGAAGAAACGTCGCCACGCTTCGGTAAGCATGTTTGCATTTTAATTGTTGCGGTAATTGGTTACTTGGTCGCTCTAAAAGCGTTCATTTAGCAAATAAGAACACTTCGTAGCACTGGGGAAGTTTTGTAAAGTATTTTGTGGTTTTACAAAATTTTGTTTTAACGAGCGAGAAAATATCTGTAGAAATATCTACATATTGTTGGAAATACGTAGGTAAAACATGTCTGCACAGTATAGTTAACTATAGATCATGTACAACCACTCCCATGGGATTCAAAAGACAAAGAGATTTAATTCGCCATGTTGGATAAAATTTGCATTGCAAACAATCAAAATCCTTTGTCAATGACTGTTGTTCAACATGGCGACGGTGACGGTAAAATTTGCCTTCAAAATGATATGAAAGTATTCGAAATATTTGTGATTTTAAAGTTGGTCTGATAGATTTAAATAGAGACCTTACGATTTTAGGACGGCAACGCGACGACGACGGCTAAAACAAACTCCTTCAAATAAATGATAGTAAAGATAATTCGTCGTATATTATCAATCGTATGAATTTAATACAGTCTTAGAAGTTGAAGACATGGGTTTTATGGTTGGGAAGAGTTCTGCTGAACCCAGTTTGAAGTTGCACTTGTTGCGGCTTGAAATGCAGCCGTTGTATCAAGACGTAAAAATCTGTGATTTAGCGTTGTAAACAGAGCGAGGACAATTTCTAAATTATTCATATATTTTAATTATTCAATTCTTTTCAGTGACTTATTGTATTGATAGCCGTTGCCGTCGCGTTGCCGTTCTAAAATCGTAAGGTCTCTCTATTTAAGCCTTGTTTCAAACGTCGTGCTTCTCATTTGCCGAACACGCATTAAAAATAATAGATATAATCAGCTGAAATACCTCATCTATTGTTTCTAATGCGTTCGGCCCATGAGAAGCGCGATGTTTGAAACAGATCTACGTTTTGTCGAATAGGAGCTTGTATCGCACTGAATTTTGCATCAAATTCTTTGACTTATAAATATAGCGAGTAAAATCGTGCGATAAATTATTGTGGCTATGCATGGGCACTTATAGTACATATTCTTGTCTTGCCTTACAGATTATTACTGGATGACCCATTGGATTCTGTTGAAAAAGGGCTTCCCTGAGGACACGCAAATGATAAAAAAAAACACGGACCAAACATGGAATTATTTTAAAATTCGGAACAAAATCTTACATCACATTGGCATTTGGTTTAAGCACTGGTTAAATCATGCCAGATGAATGGCTGGGCATTTTTCAAAGTTCGGTGACACTTCGGTCCGACCTTTCCCGACCTGCTGACGAATGTTTCCGATCAATTACCGTTGACAACTGGCAGAATTGTAATGTCTGGCCAATATTGCATCTCTGCTTTTTGTCCACGGCATGAGATTGGAATAATTCGCTTTCACGCCAGGAAAAATCGGAGCGAAATGCCACCGTACTTTGATTTTTGGTCAGTCGTTTGTCTGTCCGGTATTATCCACCGTTTTGCCTTTGTCATTTTGATGCAGACTTTAATTTCTTAAAGAGTTTTGAGGATTTTTCTCATCAAATATTGCTCAGTAACGTAAAATTGTGAGAAAAAAATTTCATTTGCGGTGCCCGACGGGTTCCCTTCTGCATACAAAGAGACTAAGATGGACATTTATGGTTGTCAATGGATATTTGCGGATATACCAAATATGTACAAAGAGAATAAGATGGACAAATATGGTTGCCATTGGATATTTGTGGATATACCTAACATGTACCAAAAGACGACTAAGATGAATCAATATTTATGGCTACAGCTAACCAAAGATAAAGAGAAGACTATTTTCAGGTGCTCGTTTTTTCCAGTTTGCCTATGAACAGGCGGTAGTTTTTTAGTATTCGTACCCAGGACTATAATTGTTGTTTGCACGTTGTAGTGGTCTCTGGGTACAATCTAACAAAAATTCTGGCGGTCTTGTATACAGTATATTTGCACATTCGGTCGATTTTCGAAGTTCAGTTGCTTGCACGATAAAAAAGAACATTCAAATGTTTATAATACTCGCGCGCAGAAACTGTAATTAAAAATGTCGTCAGCTTCTGGACTTGAAAATCGATCTTAAAAGAGGGAAGTATTTGAGCTTTCGATTATAGCATGTTGATTGCATGATACTTGCATGGTGACTGCATGGTTAGTGCATGGTTCTCAATCCGGATATCAGGCCAATGTTTCCCTCTTTGTGTAAATATACTGCCTAGGTGCTCTACATTGCAAGCGCAGCGCGCAGCGTCGCTGTAGTTTAGACAGGGTTATTATTAGGTACGATGTGTACAAGTAAAATTTTGCCAGCTGACTTTGTTTTTCCAAATATCCGTAGGAATTAAGAGTGACGTGACGGCGCTTTTTCGACCTCAGCTGCCGTTAAAATTCAAGTAATTTACCAGCTGTCACTGTATGAAACCATAGACAATCAAAGATTGTCTATGATTGTCTATGATGAAACATATTTTAAAAACATTTCTTCGTTTGCATGCTATCAGTGACTATTGTCACTGCCCCTTTAACATCTTTTTTCGAAAAATTAAGCTGGCATCGTTTTCCTTGGGGTTAGTGGGGGTACAAATGGTATCCTTAGCTTAGAGGGTGCAAATGGTACCCGTAAGAAGACTTGGTGGAAATCGTGGTGGACCTTTGGATCAGCGAGAATTTCTACGAGTCACTCAAAAGATTCAGTTTTAAAACATCTTCTCTCCCGCAGTAAGGTAAAGCATGTGCATTCCTGGTAGCTGGGCTAAATTCATGAGAAACGGTCCACTACCAGTGACTAGGTGCCCTCTCTTATGGTGCGGTCACAACGGCTCAAATCTTTAACGGAACGCAAGGTATTCAAAAATCTACCCCTGTTTGTGGTGGCTCATAGGTGCGACATGCACTAGGTTAAGTTAAGCTAAGGGCATGGCCGAGACATCGCGTTCAGGGGTATTCCTTTTCAGGGCGGTTGCGCTATAAATGGTCCGTCGCGCGCGCGCAAGTAGTTAGTGAGATTAGACAGTTTAGAAGCGGGAAAACTGCGCGATGCACACACACATACGAAATCTAAAGTATTTTGCCACAAGAAAATGGAATCCGTTTTCGTGTCAAATATACTTCATACTAAAATGGCTTAACAAGAAGCAAAAAAAGATATCGGGAAAAAAAAGAAACAAAAATATACGAAATAAAAACATAAAGGCAAGCCATTTCGATTCTGCCATTTGAATCTGAAGTAACTAGGTTGGAACTTAGATTTTCTATAGTTCTGACAAAAGCCTTTAGAATCAAATTGTTAAGACATTTACAGTTATCAAGTCGCGAGCGCATTAATTGTAAATGTACAAGAAATGATGTTCAGTTCCTCCAAACAGGAGACAGAACCATTTCTTAAAGAAGTTGCTGCTGCGCCGCCGCGCGCGCTTTGCTATAATTTTCTATTCGAAAGACCGCCAGAGATAAAGAATGTTTTCATGTGTTGTTATGTTGACGGACAAAAGCGCTTAACAAAGAAATTACGTGCACGTTTCGATCATGTTTGTTCTCCAACATGGCTGCCATGAAAACACTCTACAGATCAAGCTCACGTAAGGTCGTCATAGCAACGAAGGGTGCTTCCATGTTTGCATTCAGCGTTGCTGTCAATTGGTCATACATTAGCTTGGTCGAACCTGAGTATAATTTAACATAATTTAACAAAAGCCGCTGCGCTATAGGGTTGGGTACAATCAGTACCCATACGATGTGTGCCAGTTTTGAAATGATTATGCAATAAGTTCGCGTCGAAAGGTCGGGCTGTCTTATTTACGCCGCGCAAACGAATTAGACGTATGTATTAATTGTTGTGCACAGTTGCGACAATGAAAATATTTTGCGCGCAACATTAGATTGCGCAATATTCGGACCACATGCAAGCAAGCTTCGCGCGCGAATAAATTAAGTCAAAAACGCACAAAATGCACACATCAAAAAATGCATCCAATCGTTCCAAAGGTCTTCTGTAGCGCGGAATACGTTTAGAGCCTTGGATTCATTAGCGCGAATTATTTTGGGAATATTTTAGTGTTTAAAATATCTCCGCAAAGCGATAAAAAATGAAGTGACGCAAAACCTGAGCATTTGGTTAAAATGCGCAAGTAAAAGATAAATATTTCTTGCTATTAACAATTCGTTACTACAATTAAGAGGTATTTGTCTTGCGAATTTTTGCAGCTGGTTTGCCGGCGTTTTGCTTTTTTCGGGGGAATTCAATTTTACAATAATAAGGTATATTCTATACCTTTAAACATACAAGGTACGTATCTGTTTAATTATTGTCATATGTAGTTAATAATTTCGGCCTTCGGGTTCGGCTATGCATTTCGAATTCGGCTTTACATTTCGATTCCGGCAACATAATTATTTCGGACTTAGGATGCAGGGTCATTTCCCCGGGGTGCGGAAATCCGGTGCTATAAAGATCCCCGAAGGTTTTTTCACCGGGTCTTTGCTGCGAGGGTCGTCGTCCATAGTGACCAGGCCTTCGCGGAAAGTTCTGGTTTTTCCTTCGGTGATTTTTCATTTGGCTTAAATCCAAAACAAAAAAATAGTGTCCGTGGTCGGGGCTGAATCAGTACTGTGCGCAAATGTGTAACAATTGTAAAGGCGACTTTCAATGAACAGACAGTAGTCAACTTCGTAAATGTTGTCTTTTGTTGTAAAAACAAGGAAATTAAACTCTATCCTCTCAATTGACTAAATCGACCACCGTTTGTTTGTAAGTTCTAGTCAGTTTATCCAAGGTATCTTTCTCATCAGGCGACATACAACATTTGAGAAATGGCATACGCTGAGTGATTATAACTAGACTGATACTTATGATTTATATGTGGTTTACAGGTATAAACTGTTATAAACTGGCCGTTGAGAAAGATCGTGACTCTATTTTTACAACCATATATGGAAACCAGGCTTATTATATATATAGCATATTTGTATTTGCTGGCCAATAAATAGGATTGAGATTTTAGATTTATTAAATATTTCTGAAGCTGTTCAGTTGCATCTCTTGCTCTGAAACGGTTAATAAAACCTTATATAATCGGGTTCCATTTGAAGTCTCCCTAAAGTCGCATCTACACATTCAATTTATGCTGCGATTTCTACTAATGCACGTGAACGACTAGATTACACAGTATTGGATGCGCAGTACTATTTGGTCTTCGGGTTCGATTCCCAAAACGCTGAAATATGGAACTTTTGTTAAAAAAAAATGAAATCGTTCTCCGGCACCGCCATAAAAAAATCTTCTGGGGTGGTTTGACATGAAATAAGAACGGCTTTTGTCCCTATTGTGTATGGGATTGAAAGTTTTAACCGAAGGCTGTAGTCGAAGTAATTGTCGGTTCCTTCAATTTTTTTTAATTAAAGATTACTTGTAAATATACCTTTAACGTCAACCTTCGTTAGATTCTTATATATTTTAAATGTAATTCACATTGTAAATTAGTATATACTATTTAATGTGACACTATAGAAAGAGTTAAAGATTAAAATTGCCCAGCTTTTTCGGCATGTTTGTCCACTTTTGAGGGTTTTAATTTGACTAAATCAGTGGGCAAAATGGACAAAACCTAAAGGCCAAATCCGTATGATTTAGTTAGCTATTTTTGCTCACTTTCGAGGTTTTTGAGAAAGTGTCCTCAATTAGCCTAATAGTAAGGACTAATGAACCATTTAGCCAGGGGAAAGACTTCTAAACTTTTAATTTGGCCGAAAAGTGGGCAAAACAGGGCCATAAGAATCACTTAACTTGTTGTCCATTTTTTTGGAAAAAAGTGTGAAAATAGTTTTTCAGTCATTTTGTTACCCTGGATTCCAGAGCCTTCAGTAAATAATAAATTGAAACGTCGTGAAGGCTCTGGTTCAACCGGAGGATTCTTTGATTAAACCGCGCCAATCACAAAACAGAATTAGTGGTTTTAGTACAGATTCTGCACTAAAACACTAATTCTGTTTTTTGATTGGCGCGGTTTAATAAAAGAATCCTCCCGTTGAACCAGAGCCTTCACGACGTTTCAATTTATTTACTAAAGACTCTGGAATCCAGGGTATCAATTTGTATATTACGCATGGGGAATTGACAGCCCAATCGGGTGTTGGGGCATCAATTTCCCGTTTGTAATACAAAATGATTGAAAATTTCAAATTTCGCAAGGCTATATTATCTGCATTTTACAACATTTCGCAACGAAACTTCAGAATATTATTAATTTTGTGATGCTCTTTCAAGCTGTGATGAAATTTTTGTCTAGACTTGTACAGATCAAAATTTTAGTTATAAGGGGAAAGGTCCATTAGTAAAATTACAAAGTTTGGTTGAGAAATGTTGTAAAATGAGGAAAATATAGCCTTCCAAAGTTCGCCAATTAGCGATCCCCCCTATTACGTTTTCGTAACGCTTTGCATTGTGGATACCACTATAACTACAATGCAAAGCGCTACGAAAACGTAATAAGGGGGGAATCGCGAATTTTGTATACTTTTGTATTGCGTGCGACCATTTTCGGCCGTAATGGGTGTAGGGATGTGGTAGCAATTTCCGCACGCAATACAAAAGTATACAAAACTTGCGAACTTCGTAAGTCGATCTATGTTTTCCTCATTTTACAACATTTCGCAACCAAACTTACAAGCTTTACTCATTTTAGTATGCTCCTTCTAGCTGTTGTGATTTATTCGCATCTCCTTGCCTGGTGTTTCAATATTAGTCTATAATCGGGAATTGTCTATTTTTATTTTTACCCTTTGCCCAAACATCTGGATTTTTGAGCATGATCAAAATTTGCCAAGCAAAACAACTTACTTTCGACATGTTTGGCATTTTTTTACACTTTTTTGATTTTGAAAAAGTGGCGAAATAAAAAACAAAAAGTGAAGGCGTTTAATCCACTTACGGTAACTTTAGACCAATTCAATTTCGGCCACGTTTTTACACTTTGAAACAGTTGTGAAAGAATGACCCAAAAGTAAAGGGGTTAGCCTTTAATTGCTTTCAACTAAAGTTAAGGAGTTCGCCAAAAACCTTAACCATTTTTAGACACTTTTTGTTTCTGCAAAAGTGGTCCAACTAGCTATTCGCATATTATTTGGCCAAGTTTAAGCTGAGACCACTTTTCAATATTTGGGAACAGTGGTTAAAATTACCAGAAAAAGTAAAGGGTTTACAACAACGAAACGTTAATTGAGGCTTGGGCTACCCCATAGTTTTTGAAAAAGTCGTCAAAAATGGCTACAAAACAACAAAGACACTATATAGAGGGTGGGAAAGGGTATTTTCGTCAGCCGGGAATGGTCAATATTTGTTTGCGTGAAATGTGAAATGCAGTTGATTCTAGTGTCGTGAAATGTGATTTGTTCTACAGCCGTGACGCGTGATTGTTGATAAAAAGAAAGAGAATTAAGGATGTTTAGCTGTTTCGTGAACTGTGATTTTGCTTTGTTTATTTCGATCTATTTTATAATAGTCATAATAAACATGATACGCAATAATCAAATTTATATGATCTCATTCGATTGCACAAGAGTAAAAACTTCGGAGGCCTTTCGCGAGGTTCCTAACGGTGAGGACAAGGTTCCTGACGGTGAGGACAAGGTTCTTGACGGTGACGACAAGGTTCCTGACGGTGAGGAGAAGGTTCCTGACGGTGAGGACAAGGTTCCTGACGTGAGGACAAGGTTCCTGACGCTGAGGACAAGGTTCTTCACGTTGAGGACAAGGTTCCTGACGCTGAGGACAAGGTTCCTGACGCTGAGGACAAGGTTCCTGACGCTGAGGACAAGGTTTCTGACGCTGAGGACAAGGTTCCTGACGCTGAGGACAAGGTTCCAGACGCTGAGGACAAGGTTTCTGACGGTGAGGACAAGGTTCTTGACGCTGAGGACAAGGTTTCTAATGATGAGGACAAGGTTCCTGACGCCGAAGACAAGGTTCCTGACACTGAGGACAAGGTTCCAGACGCTGACCACAAGGTTCCTGACGCTGAGGACAAGGTTGCTGACGCTGAGGACAAGGTTCCTGACGCTGAGCACAAGGTTCCAGACGCTGAGGACAAGGTTTCTGACGCTAAGGACAAGGTTCCTGACACTGAGGACAAGGTTCCTGACGCTGACCACAAGGTTCCTGACGCTGAGGACAAGGTTGCTGACGCTGAGGACAAGGTTCCTGACGCTGAGGACAAGGTTCCTGACGCTGAGGACAAGGTTCCAGAAGCTGAGGACAAGGTTTCTGACGGTGAGGACAAGGTTC
>CACRXK020002593.1:0-11980 GCA_902702795.2 Paramuricea clavata
TTTGCTCTTTTGTTACCAGATCCCTATGAAATCAAGTGCAGTGAGCCACCTTAAACTGACATGCAAACTTTAATCTATTTGTGCAGCAGTACCTCGTGCAGGACCAACGATCACAAGCATTACTAATGTGAACACGACATCGCTCCATATAACGTGGAGAAAGCTGAGTACAAATGAGTCTAATGGACCAATATTCGGATATCGTGTCTGCTACCGGGTCCTCAAACAAGGTGCAGGTAGTATATGCACTAAAACGAAAGATATTTCTGGTGTGAATAATACACAAGTGATTTTGACAGGCTTGATGAATGGAACAACATACGATCTCGCTATTCTGCCTGAGAGTGCCGGCGGAGGATATGGACCGGTCGGAAACATAGTCAGCCATAAAACATTACTAATAGATGAAGGTGGTATGTATTGTGTGTTATATTGTCAAGGATCAATGTGTTGTATGTGGATCTTGTTCAAAAGTACACACAAGTGACCACGAATGACCACCAGTTTTTTATCACATGATCACGAGAATTTTTTAAAATTGAAGAATTGAGAATTATCTTTTAGGCAAAGTTTTAAAAAAAATTACAGAAGGGAATTTTTAAAATGACCGGAAAAAGACAAATTTTCAGCTTAATAGGCAATTCCAGCTTTTAGTTTATGTGTGCAGGGGACGATGGGAAGTAAGGTATCACATTGCTGATTATGCTGGAAAAAATAGAAATGGTGGCCGTGTAAACACGTAGTGATAGCTTATACTTGTAAATATTGAAAAATTTCGGTTGTTTCGGTAGTTTTTATTGAAAATTTTCAGCATAATCAGCAATATGATACCTTACTTCCCATCATCCCCTGCAGGCATAAACTAAAAGCTGGAATTGCCTATTATCCTAAGCACTCCGTCGCCATGGTAACATTTAAACACATAAATCACTCGTGGTCATTCGTGGTCACTCGTGGTCACTCGTGGTCACTCGTGGTCATTCGTGGTCACTTGTAGTCACTCCTGTGTACTTTAATGCTTTAATGCTTTAATGAAATACTCCTAAAACAGTATTATACTACACTAGGAGGAGTTATATATACTGAAAAACTAGATAATTTTTATATTTATATATAAGAAAGTCATCATAATCACTGTATGACACATATATTAGGCGGTGATTAGAATGATGTTGTTATATGCTATTAACAATAACAATGACAAAAACGACAACGACAATAACAACAACGACAACAACAACACTAAGACTACAAAACGAACATATAGTACAGTACAAACGATTCAAAACGATGCTAATTAGCTACATTAAGTGACTTAATTGAAGGCATGGCAAGTGTTTTGAAACTTGGGGTTGATTGGCAAAGATTGTTAAATGGGATGTGATTCCAGGTAACGATTGTTCTTGGATAAAATGAAAACTTATATACATTGACACACGACTGAATTTTGCGGTAAGGACAGATATTAGGCAGCCTGGGTGCTCTAGTCAAAGGACACACGTCATCAGGAAGACTGATTCCAACAAGGCCTTGATGGATCTTGTAGAACATAGTGGCTTGGTGTAGCAGTCGCCCAACCCAGGTGGTCGATCATCAGTGGCGGCGCCAGGCCTCAGAATTTGGGGGGCATTTGAGGGGCAAACTCGTATTTTGGGGGGGGCAAGATAGAATTTTTAAAAAGGTACTGCTATTTGCCCATGCCGTTGTCAAAGGACTTTTGTTCCCCTCCCCAGGAGATTCGCCCCCTTCTCAAAAGGGGACGATATTCCTAGGAATAACGCCCCCGGGGGACGAATATCCTAGGAATATTGCCCCTCCCCAAAGGGGCGAATACCCCAGAAATGTCGCCCCCCTTTAGGATATTCGCCCCCCATATATGCGATGTGGTTTATTCAAATAATTTCGTGATACTTTCATCTTATTAGTGCCTTAAGGCCCATACAGAACGGACGCTATTTGGCAACGCGACGCGAATTTTCAGTTTTCAATGACGTTTAGCTTTAATATTTTTCATTGGTTTTCAAATATTCGGGACCACTTAGCAATTTTAGCTATTTGGTCTGCATACCTTGTAAAATTTTTATCCTTTGACGGTTTTATTTGTTTTTGAAAACTGAAAATTCGCGTCGCGTTGCCGAATCGCGTCCGGTTTGTGTGGGCCTTTACACATTTGCGAATTTAACTTTGCAAAACTAAAGCTTTTTTTGACTTTTTTGAAACGTATTATTGGAGTATTGGAAAGGTGTACCGTTCAGAGATTTACAAACTAATATTGAAACTGTAAAAGACAGTTTCGTGTATACGCGCATTCACTGATGAGTAATGACAACTAATAAGCCATACACTTTCCGATAACGACAAAACGCTTGTGTAGCCTTTAGTCGCTCTCAGTGACTAATAATTTTTTTTGAGGGGGCAAAATGGAAATAATTTGAAGTCGTTTGCCCCCCTTTCCCCACCTGGCGCCGCCACTGTCGATCATTGGAGAGACGTGACTAGCTCTGGAATAGTCATTGAAGACAAATCTAGCAGCTCTGCGTTGAACCATCTCGATCTTGTTGATGTTCCTCTTGGTGTAAGGGTTCCAGACTGTAGAAGCATACTCAAGTTGTGGACGGACAAGACTAGTATACGCTCTTGACTTAACAGCAGCGCTACATTCACCGAGGATTCTTCTAAGTAAGCCAAGAGTGCTATTTGCCTTACTTCATATGATGTCACAATGATTTTTCCAGTTCAAGTTGTGGTTTATAGTAATGCCCAGGTATTTGGTAGAAGATACTCTGCTAATTGTTTGATTATTCCTCATATAACTATATGTTTCAGGGACACGTTTATTTGTAATTCTCAGGTGGTAGCATTTGGAGAAATTGAAATTTATTTGCCACTTGTTAGCCCAATTATTTAGATCGTCTAAATCCTCTTGTAACGTGACGTGGTCCTGGTCGTTATTCTATAAATGATTCCATCGTCAGCAAACAAGCGAATTTGGGAATTAATATTCTCAGAAATATCGTTTATATAGAGAAGAAATAAGACAGGTGCGAGAATTGTTCCTTGGGGTACTCCAGATATGACAGGTTGAGGGTGAGATTGGGAGCCATTAACCGATACAACTTGATAGCGGTTGGAAAGAAAAGCCTTGATCCAATTGGCGGAAGGTCCTCTAATACCATAATTAATGGTCTAATTTGGACATCAGACGAAGATGAGGAACAGAATCAAAGGCTTTACTGAAGTCTAAGAGAATCACATCGGTTTGTTTCTTCTGGTTGATACTTTTTGCCCAATCGTTGATTGTCGTAATTAGTTGAGTCTCACACGAAAATAGTTTGCGAAATCCGTGTTGTTCATTAATTAGAATATCATGATATGCTAAGTGCTTTGAAACATGGCTAAGAATAACATAGTGTTCCATGACTTTGCAACACAGACACGTCAGAGAGATTGAACGGTAGTTGGCTGGGTTGGATTTTAAGTCCTTTTTAAAAACAGCAGAAACAAGGGCCTTTGACCAGTCAGGTCGAAGTGTATCAGAATCATAGGATTGTTGGAAAATGAAACAAAGCCAGTGCGAAATTGATGGAGAAAGTTCTTTAAGGATTCTAGCTGGGATTTCATCAGGACCACAGGCCTTACTGGGGTTAAGTTCAGAGAGTTGCTTGGCTACACCTTGGGAGTTGATTATCAAATCCGAGATGCAGGTGTATGGAGATTGACCTTTATTTGGAATTGGACCATTCTCACGGGTGAATACTGAATGGGACTGGGAGTTAAGGGCGTCAGCTTTTGATTTATCAGAAACACATAATTTTGTCGTTGAATTTTAATGGAGGTATGCCAAAGCTCTCAGATTTACTTGTACGTACATACGACCAGAATTTCGTTGGATTGGTATCTAAGCTTGCGCCAATAACGTCATTCAGATAACTACTGTGAGATTGTTTGACGAGACGAGAGACTAAGTTCCGTTCTTTCTTGAACTCATTCCAGTGTTTAGGTTTGTGGGATTTGAGAGCCTTTTTATGTAGGCGATCTTTCAGCCGCATGTGCCGTTTGATAGCAGAGGTTATCCATGGAAGTTTATACTTAGGCGTAGATTTCTTGTGAGGAACATAATCTTGAATACCTTTTATCAAGGTTAATTTAAATTTTAACCAGTTTTCAGATACAGAGTTATGTTGAGGACTAGATAGGAAAAAGTTTTCCGATGCATGTGACATAAATTCATTAAGCTTTGTGAAATCAGCTTTCTTATAGATGAAAACTTTGTGTGGAGGTTTGAACGATCTAGTAGCCGCGACATCGATGTTAAAAAGGACGGCCAAATGGTCGCTCATTCCTGACGTGGTCGAAACATTAGATACATTATTAGGGAATGAAGACAATAACAAGTCCAAGGTTTTGTTAGAAGCTGGACGAATAGGTAACGTGACGTGTTGTGTAAGGGAGAAGTCGTCAAGTGCCTGGAGAAGTTTCTTATGATGTAAGGAATTGATTTCACGTAAGTTCCGGCTGGTGACTCAGGTTTCCAGTCGATGTCTCCAAGGTTAATTTAAAATCACCGCCTAGAATAATATTTGGATGATTATTAGTCGAATAAAACACACAGTTTATAGATTTCTGGAGCTCATCAAGGGCTTCGGAAGAGGAGTTGGGAGGTCTGTAATAGGAAGCTAGGTATAATTTCTTGGTATTCTGGAACTTTACTGAGGACCAAAGAATTTCACAGTTCGCAACGAATTTTGGACAGTCTTCGCATACAATATCGGATTTAACAGCTTGAAAAACACCATTTGCATTTCTGTCTTCTCTATAGACAGTGTAGTTGGGTGGAAACACAGAGCAAGTGGGTATATCCTTGTGTAGCTTTGATTCAGTTCCTAGAACAACGTCAGGGTTGTGTAGGTCAAGTAGAGCTTGAAATTCTGTAAAACGCGATGCACCTTTCAAACCGTTACAATTGATGATCATTCCTTTTAGATGACGTTTAGATTTAACTCGTTTAGACCTAGGTATTGGATTGGGGGTTGAAGCGAATACAGTATTAGAACCTCGAGAGGGAGTAGCCGGCGGTGATGATTGATTATCAAAGGCGCTGAACGAGTTTGAGAGCAATGATGGCGTTATTAGACAAGATCGTTGTGTTTGTTTTTCAAATAGTGTAAACCAACGCATGCTTTATTTAATTATGTCGTACCTGTTCCAAGATGCTTCGTGTGTGAACGCATAGCTTCTTATGCATAACGATCGTCATTCAGCCTCCTTTGCTATTGTTATGGTCGAAAGTAACCTCTACATAAAGTACATATGACAAGAAAATTCGTATTTTCTTAAACGAAAGAACTCTTTAAGCTGTAGTGTAACTTATTTTTCAGTTTTTTGTTTTTATGGTTTGTTTCCGAAATATTTCAATTTGTTTGATATGTAAATGAGTGTAAATATGTCCGTTAATTTATGACGTCACGTTGGTTGCAAGCTCAACTTACACTGGTTATAAATCTATTAACTCTAAAAACTGTAGATATTTATTCACGTTTTTCAACAGTGTTTCATCACATTTACCAGTGAGTGAAGTTTGAAATTATCATCTTGGATGATAGCAGTGATATTCAACTATTTTGAAGAGCTTGCAACCAACATGACGACATAAATTAGCGGACATATTCACACTCATTTACATATCAAACAAATTGAAATATCTCTGGAACAAACCATAAAAACAGGAAACTGAAAAATAAGTTACACTACAGCTTAGAGAGATCTTTCAGTTAAGAAAATAAGAAATTTCATGTCACATGCACTTTAAAAGATGTTTACACACGTAAAATTGCCTCGGTCATTTTTAAGTTAAGCTGGTCGCAACATTTGAGCGATTGGTACTCGTTTTATCTTCCAAACGTGCTAACCTATTTTTCATGATTGCCAATTCCCCGTCTCCATACAGGCTGATATATTTTCTAAGCATCTTGGCCTCAAATTTGGAACTATATATCCAAAAATGAATTTTCAATAATAAAACTACTTTTCAACAATGGAAAAGCGTGGATTAAAACAGACACGGGAATAGCTTTTTTGACGTTACCATAGGTAACTATGAGGGAGCTGAAGTTAATTGTGAACTTCTAGTAGTTTTTGTTTTCATATTTACCATCAAGGAAAAGTTTGGTCTAGTAGCAAATAAAATAAAGTGTAGAAAATAACACTTCTTAGATATCACTTTCGATCTCAATGATGAAAAATAATAAAAGCCTTATAGGATACCCAATAATTATCAGTAATACATAAATAGGTACTCAAATCACCAAACAAACATCTAAAACAGCTTCCTACATCAACAAACAAATTTCTTTGACTGACGAGCAGACGTTTTAGGAAACTATAAACCTATTTACCAAAATGCACTTTAGCAAGTGTCTGAACGTTAATAGAACACTAATAGTACATTGACATTGTTCGGGTTACCTACAGTTAGTTTGATCTCATAGATCACGTTATCTAGTTTTGAGCGGGATTAGAAAAGGGACTCGTATTGTTTATGAACGCTTGGACAATTGTAATTTTTCATGAAGCACACATTCTACTATTTCACAATGGTGCCATGACCAGGATATGGACGAGCTACAGTACAACGTTTGCAAGCTTCTAGACGAGGTCATCGAGGACATCTGACAAAACTGTTCAAAAAATCGCAGGAAATTATGCAACAACAAACAGCCATCAACGAACTAATTCGCGCGTTAGCTGAGACTATAGTCGAACAACTAGGACGGAAGAGAGACATTCTTAAGGAAATAGACGCGAGTATACATGCAGCCAAAAATCATAGTAGAAGATATGGAAACCGAAATTACTGTCGCTGAAGAATTGCAAGAGGAAATCGCCGAAAAATTCGCACAGATAAGTATTATTCTTAAATCAAAGCCACACATAGTTGCCCCTAAGATTTCAGTTACAATTAATACAATCCCAGTTGCTCGTCAATGCTCAGTATTACCTAATACAGGCTCAGTTGTCTCGCATAGTTTGGCAACGTCCAGTGTAGACCTAGTTAAATTTGACCCCCACTCCCTCACCTACAAGCTTGGTCCCACCCAGTTCACCAATTCAAGCCCCGTTTTCCAAGCTACTGGAGACATCAACAACAGTCGCCTCCCAAAATTAGTCTTTTCAACGTTCAGTGGGGGTACTCTAGAGTGGCTATCCTTTTGGGGCTCATATTATTCGATGTTGCTGTTAACAAAAGGCATGGGTTATCAGACATTGCGAAGTTCAACTATCTACGTGCTCAACGAATGGGAGAAGCACAGCTGGCAATTGCGGGATACCACTTTACGAATGAGAACTGTGCTAGAGCGGCCGAGACACTTAAGGAGCATTTTGGACAAACCCACAAAGTCGCAAATGCCCACATATCAGCTCTATTAGAGTTATTCCTACCATCTGACAATTTTGTTAGCCTGAAAACATTTTGTGATGACATGGAGACAAATATTAGAGCTTTAGAAGCCCTCGGAAAGTCTCAAGACACATTTGGGGGCCTCCATAATCTTAGGAAAACTCCCATGATGAAACCAAAATAAATCTTGCTAGGGGCGTGATTGGTCAATACAATATCTGAGAACAGGGGAGTGATTGGTCAATACAAGATATGAGAAAGGCCCTCAAGAATGAACTTAGGTGCTTGAAGCATGGCAAATCATAAACCAGACCCCGCTCCCACAGCATCCTTCTATACAGGGATTGGATCCCATGGTCAACAAAGCAGATAAAACCAGAATTGATCATGTGTGTTTGCATGTGGCCATAACCTCCAAAAGGTGAACCATAGTGGTGGATCCAACAAAACGCATGTCAATTATTAGCAAGGGGCTTTGTGCTACATCTGTCAGTCGCCTACACATCGCTGTGCTAAATGCTCTTCATAGTATCCATGTAGAAATTGCGGTGCTAAACATTACATCACCATCTGTGAACATGATAATTGCCCAACGACCCCACTTAACGGCCAGAGGCGTAGCCAGGGCTGGGGCCGGAGGGCCCGGCCCCCCCTGGCAAAATTTTGCCCCCCCCCTGGCAAAATTTTGCCCCCTCCTGATAAAATGTATTGTACTGCTAAGGGTACCTGCAAGGTAGGGATTGTTACGGGCATTAAGAGCAAATAGAACTAACAATAGTACAAATTACATAAAGCATGCAGTTATTACTCGCAGCGAACCGGCGACTTGTGAGCATGTGAGCACTGAGGTCGGAGCTTAAGGAATACGGAATCAATTCATGCCATGAGTGTCTGAGAAAAAGCAATGGTCAATGCATTTGTTGCCAAGACCATGCACGGGTTCAAGAGCAATCACAGATTACAGATAGGCGTGTTAATGTTAATGGAAGTAATATTCACTATATATCATAAGCAAGAATATATAATATTTTCAAGATCAGGTGGAATTTGTTGAATTTAATACGCGCTGCTTTAGTACGCGTATAAATACAAACGACAAAGCATTCTTATTAAGACGTACAGTTAAATTATATAACACAAGTTTTTGCTATCTGATTTCATATTATTAAGTACAATACTGCTAGGCGCATTTACTACATTGTATACACAGTATTTAACTAAGAAACCAAAACTTTATAATAAATTAAACTATATAACTTACAGTGGTCAAAAGTCCATTGAGTGAAGAACTCACGAAGTGCAGTCACGTTATTTTATACACTATAAATTATGATGGCCTTTACAGGGCTTAAGAGCGACTGTCTACAAAAATCAAACAAAATGAGAAATATGTGGCAAGGCTCAAAATTTTAAATTCGCTCTACTTTTGAATATAAGTTGACTATGGTGAAGTGAGAAACGTTATGTGGTTAGTTTTTAAAAATACTCTTTTGTTTATGAAAAAAGGCACAAAAATGTTTCAGCTGTGAGGACCGATTTTCGCAATCGAAAATGGCCGAAATTGCGTATGTTTACTTAATCCTGGTATCCAAACCCTAAATCCAAATAGCCTTATTATACTTTCTGTTAAAGCTACATCACTCCCTCGTTTATTAATAGTGGTTTTATGATAATTGAACAACTGAACACATTTGTGCACAATAAAGAGCGACGGGTACTGATTTTTAATGTTTGTCATTGCATGTAAAAAGTGGCAGATTTCTCCATTTGCCATCCTTTCAAATCTTATGGGATTTTGCACAAGCACTATTGGGAAACTGCCCTTTTCAGAAATGTATTATTTATTTTGGGCAAATAAATTCACACGCTTTGAGAAAGAGTTAACTTTGGTTCATTAAATATGCAAAATCACTGTTTCGCGATTGCGTGACTAAACACCCCTTGCAATCTGAAACTCACTTAAAACATCATTGTTCTTCACCTTTAGTTTAGAGAATTTGAAGAAAACATAAATATACATACCTTGAATGCAAAAAGTTCCTTTGAGCTGTTCCACTTTTGGAGTTAGCCCTAACTTAACTACATATTAAACTCAAAGTTCAAGGAGTCCAGCTAACAGAAATCAGCTAACAATGTGACGGATATTAATTAATCA
This sequence comes from Paramuricea clavata, assembly GCA_902702795.2. Lineage (NCBI taxonomy): Eukaryota > Metazoa > Cnidaria > Anthozoa > Malacalcyonacea > Plexauridae > Paramuricea > Paramuricea clavata. The sequence continues at coordinate 9,555 of CACRXK020002593.1, forward strand.
TGATAACAATAGCATAGCGGCGTGCGGATTGCATTTTTTCGACAATAATCCACATAAAAACAATATTAAAAATACAGGTAATGCATCACAGTGGCATTACTTTCGCCAAATCGACAGGAAGCCCGCCACCTAAAATGTAAACATTTGGTGACAAATAGCTTTTTCAATATGTCAGTATAAAAATAAAATAGAATTTCTGTAATATTAACTTTGACTGTTTGTTTCTAAGAATATTAATAATTGTAAATAAAAGTAAATTACAGCAATAAAAAAACCTCAATTCGCAATAATCCACTTAATAGAAAAAAAATATTAAAAAAGAAATGACAACATTACAGTAATACATCGCAGTGGCATTACTTCCGCCAAATCGACAGGAAGCCCGCCACCTATAATGTAAACATTTAGCTTTTTCGATATGTCAGTATAAAAATAAAATAGAATTTCTGCATCATTAATTTTGACTCTTTGTTTCTAAGAATATTAATAATTGTAAATGGAACACGAATGGAAGTTGTGTGAATTGTTAGCTGATTTCTGATAGATTGGATTCCAAGAACTTTGAGTCGATGTATAAGGCGGAGATGTAAACAACCGAACGGTCGACAATATTAAATTCCTGGTATAAACTCCAAAAGTGGAACAGCTCAAAGAAAATTTTTTCATTCAAGGTATGTATATTTATGTTTTCTTCAAATTCTCTAAACTAAAGGCGAAGAACAATGATGTTTTAAGCGAGTTTATTTCAAGGGGTTTTTAGTCATGCAATCGGACCATTCGCGTAATAGACTAAATTTTTATCTAAACAAAAATTTCATCACAGCTTGAAAGAGCATCACAAAATTAGTAATATTCCAAAATTTCGTTGCGAAATGTTGTAAGATGCGGATAATATAGCCCTGCGAAGTTTGCAATTTTCAGTCATTTTAGATTACAAACGGGAAATTGACAGCCTGTCAATTTCCCGTTTGTAATCTAAAATGACTGAAAATTACAAATTTCGCAAGGCTATATTATCCGCATTTTACAACATTTCGCCACGAAATTTTGGAATATTACTAATTTTGTGATGCTCTTTCAAGCTGTGATGAAATTTTTGTCTAGACTTGTTGAGATCAAAATTTAGTCTATTACGCAAATGGTCAATTGCCAAACAGTGATTTTTGCATATTTAATGAACCAAAGTTAACTCTTTCTCGTAGCGCGTGAATTTATTTGCCCAAAATAAATTATACATTTCTGAAAAGAGCAGTTTTCCAATAGTGCTTGTGCAAAATCTCATAAGATTTGAAAGGATGGCAAATGGAGAAATCTGTCACTTTTTACACGCAATGACAAACAATAAAGATCAGTACCCGTCGCTCTTTATTGTGCACAAATGTGTTCAGTTGTTCAATTATCATAAAACCACTTTTAATAAACGAGGGAGTGATGTATCTTTAGCAGAAAGTATAATAAGGCTATTTGGATTTACGGTTTGGATACCAGGATTAAGTAAACATACGCAATTTCGGCCATTTTTCGATTGCGAAAATCGGTCCTCACAGCTGAAATATTTTTTTCCCTTTTTTTCATAAACAAAAGAGTATTTTTAAAAACTAACCATATGACGTTTCATACTTTGTCATAGTTAACTTAAATTCAAAAGTAGAGCGAATTTAAAATTTTGAGCCTTGCCGCGGTATGTTCGATTTTTGTAGAGACTCGCTCTTAAAACGTTACTAAACCTTACGCCGAGTGCCTGAGTCAAAATAATTTACAAGTCGAAGCAAGCAAAACAATTAACAATTATTTGCCGAAGGCGAGGTGATTATTGGGGAATATTCGCCGAGACGAAGTCGAGGTGAATATTCCCCGATAATCACCGAGCCGGCATGATGCGAATAATTGTTTTAGTAGTTTTGCACAAGTTTTTTTGTGTTTTTCTTGTCTGAATTCATTTTAATTTCGCTTATTTCTTTATCACTAACCTCAACAAAACGGCTAGCCGCCATATGGAAAATTTCGATTTTGTTATATTCACCTGTAAGTGAATATAACAGATTTAATACGTCAAATTTGACCACTCACCTTGTAGAGTTTGTTATGTCCACTTAAACGATATCCTTCAAACACGCCTCAAATATTGTATGTCGACCACAATATAATTGGCTAACTAAAATTTACTTCAAAAGCCCCTCTCTGCGCATATTAGAACGCTACTACGCTCGCTCGCTTCAGGCTCGCTCGCTACGCATGCAGCAATAAGAAAGGGAATCCTTGATTATATAGCTTCAAGTTGAGACCCGTCGGAAAATTGTCAATGTTGTCGGAATCTTTGTGATGAAGCATCGGAAGAAGTGATATGGAAATCGGGAAAATTGCTACGAAAGCAATTGTGATGTCCGGAAAATATTTTTACCAAAAAAGGTGTCGACGGGGGGGGG
>CACRXK020002593.1:17170-34895 GCA_902702795.2 Paramuricea clavata
CCCCCCCCCCCAGTTCCGGCGTTCCTAACCCCCTTGAAGCATTAAGGAACAATAAATCTGATAGAAAGGTCTGATTTTGATTTTTGATTTCAATGATTTAGCAATACATAATTACAAGGTATAATGAGCAAAAGGACTCGTAGTCTCCTACAAGGCTATATACCAAAAAAAACGTAATAATAATAATAACTATAAGTAAAAATAATATAGGTAAAAATGCTAACTTTAACATGCACATGGAGTTAAAGTATTAATACTACGACATTTAACACAAATAAGTTTATACGTTCGAATGTTATCGTGATCAATGACCATTCTTAATCGTTCAAAGTATAAGTTCTGAAGTTTCTGTTTAAAAATTATTAGAGTCATAGAAGATTTAATACCGTCTGGTATGGCATTCCACATGCTTACAATCTTAACAAAGAAAGTGTCCCTGAATGTTGATGTTCTCGGTATTAAATTGGTTCTCACGTATAACCCAGAATGCGTTCTTCTGGTGCGACCCGTACAAAAAGACAAATAATTGTCTAGATTGACATTAAAATAAATTGGCCATACATTTATAGAAAAAAACAAGATCTAGATATTCCAGCCAATAGTTAATTGGAAATCAGTTCAAAGAGACAAGACGATCCTTATAACTAATATTGGGGTCTTTACAAACAACATATTCTATCTGGGTTATGTTGCGGATGACACACTGGGGTGCTCACAACTGACTACAGTATCCTAAATGCGACCTCACAAGAGCAATATATGGCGATTTTATAGCTTTTGTAGACAAATCTTTAGTACAGTTACGCCTCAGGAACCCGAGCATCTTGTTAGATTTGGCCGATAGTGAATCAATATGCATGTTCCAAGAGAGACGTCGCATATATACATATAATACTTTCGATCAAAGCTCAATCATTTCCAAGTAATTCGCAACAGACCATTGACTTAGGGCATTCAAATCCTCCTGCAATGCAATTACATCCAACGAAGAGTTAACAGTTTTGTAGCACTTGGAATCATCTGCAAAAATAACGATGTTAGAATTTCGCACAATATCAGGCATATCATTGACATATAGAAGGAACAACACAGGGCCCAATATTGAACCCTGGGGTACACCAGACCTAACTTCACCCCACGAGGAGCAGGCCCCATTTATAACCACTCGTTGTCTCCTTCCGGTTAGATAGTTCTTAAACCAATTCAAAACTGTAGTCTTGACACCATAACTCTGCAATTTCCATAATAATCTGGCATGACAAACAGTCAAAGGCCTTGGCGAAGTCCAGATATACAAAGTCAATCTCAAAACTCTTATCCGATCTGCTGCAGATATCATAAAACACCTCAGTTAACTGACTTGTACAGGAAAATCCATGTCGAAAACCGAACTGCCTGGGATGCAAAACCGCAGAAACATGCGACACCAATCTTTTGGCCACACACCTTTCCTGCACTTTCGAAACAATCGGTAAAAGAGAAACCTGTCTGTAGTTTTCGACCTCTGAACGATTGCCTTTCTTATAAATTGGAGAACTATTTGCTTGTTTCCATTCAGTAGGGTAAAGTCCAGTGCTGAAAGAAGCATTAAAAAATACAGTAAGTGACGGAGCTAGCGCGTCAGCACAATTTTTGAGAATGATGGCAGGTAAGTTGTCTGGTCCTGTCGCCTTAGCAACATTCAACGAGGAGAAAATCGAAAAGACCTCCTCACACGAGACTTGGATTGTTTCAAGTGGCATTGAAATGTCGGGATGGATTGGGCATAACTCAGGTGAAATACAACTTGAATGATCCTTGAACGTGTTCTGAAAATATTTATTGAAAGCCTCTGCACGCGCCCTATCATCAGATAACCACTTCCCCTTATACAGCACTCTGTTTGGGTCAGGCTTCCTTTTGTTCTTAAAAGTGAAATATGACCAAAATTGTTTCGGTTTTGTGAACACATTTTTAGCAATATTATGTAAATAAGTTCTCCTTTCTTGCCTTATCCAATTCTTAATAGATTGTCTAAGTCTACGGAACTTTTCTTTTAATTGCTCGCTGTCAGACCTCTTAACCCGTTTCCACAAGGTTTTCTTTTTGTTTATTGCTTTTGCGAGTTCCTTAGTAATCCATGGTGGTTTATTAACTCCGCGTCGATTAACCTTAGGAATGCGCAGTCCACCGCAGAAAAAACTAGCTCGCTCTATTGAGACCACGCTTCGTCAAACTCCTCCTGGGACTTTATGTCATTAACACCTGCACTAAGAGGCAATAACAATAGCTCATTATTCAGGCTTTTGAAGTCAGCTTCATTAAAGTTAGAACGTTGTTTACAATGTGAAACTTTTAGCTTCAACTTAATGTGGATATCAAATATAACCGGGTAATGGTTCCACGGCAATCCTGCTTCGACAAAACAAGGCCCAGATTCAACGGAAGACGCAATAGATGGCAAATTTGTAATTACAAGATCCCATATATTTGTTTTCCTAGTAGGCTGACTTACAAGTTGAAATAGGAAGTGGCCGTTAAAAAGTCTGAAAATTTCTGCTCATCATAATTGTTGAATTTGTTAAACCAGATCCTTCAATCCAATTAATCTCAGGGAAATTAAAGTCCCCGACAGTGATAGTACACCAATAATGATCTAAGTTAAGTACTTTTATCATACAGATAAAATTTTGTATAAAATCACGGTCACAAGGAGGCCGAAAAGAGTTAATCAGAAGGACAGTTTGTTGTGGAGTAAAGGTAATTTCAATAAGCACACACTCTAATGAGTTAAAGTTGGTTTCGATTTGACGAGATGATAAATTGAATTTCACTGCAGTCAAGACTCCCCCACCAATACGATTTTTCCTGTCGCAACGAAACAAACTATATCCAGTTGGTATAATTTCTTCGCTGTAAACGGCTTCAGTCAATCAGATTTTGGTAAGACAAATTATGTCTAAATCTTACCCGTAAACAATATCTCGCAAAATAGAAAATTTGCGTTCATTCGAATCTGCATCAGGCACAAGGGCCTTAAGACTTCTCACATTTTGTAGAAAGCACGATACTGATTCAGGTATTTGTTTGTATACGATACAGTGTTAGGCCCTCGATTAGGACTAACATCTCCCGATTGTTTCAACCACTGAAGCTGAAAGGAGACAACAGTATTCGGGTAATAACTCACCATTGTATACAAGTACCTCTTATCCCGCCGTTTGAACAGAAATCTCTCTTTCAACATGCGCAGCTGGTTACATATGATATTAGAAACGTTCACATATTGTATACAGGGTGAATCAAAAAACCGCAACCTCGGAATTTCCCAAGAAATCGACATTGTTTTGAAAGACAAAAGATTTTAGGCGCCTGGGAATTTAAAATAGCACAACTGTCAAAATTACTGCACACGCGAGTGCATAAAGCAAAATTTATGCATTTATTTAGTGCACAACAACAGTAATATGATCTATTAACAATTCGATTTCAATTCCCAGGGGTCTAAAATCTTTTATGTTTAAGAATTGCAAAGTGATTTCTTAGGAAATTCCGAGGTTGCGTTTTTTTTTATACACCCTGTAGAACAGCCGTAGACAAACTTGAAGCGGTTTAACACCCAAACAAATCGCTTGACTGGTCTCATAGCCCTGAGCAGAACAGAAAATTTCTCCAAATTCACGTTGTGCTGACTTGTGCATCCCATGAACTCTTACTCCGACAACGTAGCGTTGTTCCTTGCTCGATTGTTCGTATTCTGACTCGAAATAAATAGCCAGGGAGTAACGATTAACGTTCTATAATATTAAAAGATTGTAGAGCCAAACAGTCCGTGACCAACTCATGCATTGTCATGCTTCAACTCCCAAAGGTTAAGTGTATATAACCACAAACGTTTGACATTTCAATAAAATCTAGCAAAAGGAGGTTTTACCCTGTGGTGCAGAGAATTCTTACTGCACGAAGAATGTACAGTAAGTACAATTGACCACTTTGGCGATTTTGCTGTTTTGCAGTAATTGGAAACATGTGCTCAAAAGTTCGGAAACTTGCGAAAATATGGCGGAACGCAATAATTAAGCATTAGAAAACATTTTCCGTGTTTCTACAGAGTTATGGAAACACGCGTGAAAGTTTGGGAGAAACGAGAAATTGCGTGGTAAGTGTTTCTATAAACTCTATAGGAACACGGAAAAAATGTTTTCTATTTCCTCCATTAAATAGCCTTTTAAAAACAATAGAAAAGATAAATTTATTGATTTTATAAATTGCTTTCATTCAAATATTAATTCCACCTTAATATACGTTCGTGTAAAGAATAATTATAAAAGCAAGCCATATGCTATAGCGAAGTAAACAAGTATATCACTGACACTGTCAAAACAACGACAGCACTTAACAGGCTTACTTTACTAAGACTAAGTATATAATTCACTCAACAACGTAGTAGCCTACAAGCTTGCATGCAAAGAAAGCACTGTTTTGAATAGTTAGTGAACGTTTAAACATAATTAAAAACTATAGTAAACATGATTAAAAACGTCGCATGCAAGGAAATATTTTTTTAAATAGACAGAGTAAAATTTAAATATCTTACCTTGGCTTGGTAAACAGTCAAATAGATACGTGTGCTATTGTACTCAGGGCCGTTGTTTGTCCGTGTCGATCCGAACTTTTGAATACGTGTTTACAATTAGTTCGCAAGATTGGTCTATGTTATTCACTAAATGTTTGTCATAATTATGTAGTTCCATCGAAAGGTCCAAATATTACATCAATTACCAATATCACGCCCACTTCAATAAAAATTGCCTGGGAGAAGTTGAGTGCCGATGATGAGAATGGAGTAATAACAGGGTATGAAGTTTGTTATAAGGCTCCGTCAACTCCAGGAGATGTTGACTGCAATCTAAATAAGCCAGTTACTGGTGCTGATACAACCGCGTCTGTTTTGGATAACTTGAATGAAGCAACTACATATAATGTCGCTACTAAAGCTAGAACTGTGAAGGGACTTGGACCTCTTGGTCCCACTGTAAGCATAACAACGCTTGAACATGGTAAGTGCATTTTTTATTATTATTTCGTTTTATCGTTCCCGGCATATTTTAAACCACCATCGGCAAACTGTTTGTCAGGTTGAGCTCGATTTTCTGTCCTCCGAATACTATAAGACCAGTCAAAACCTGTATGGCATAATTACGGCTATGTGCCCGGTTGTTAGCACATACTGTAGCCGCTTTATTGTTCTAACCAATTCTTAATAATTATAACAAGAAAAATTATCAATTAATACCCATATAACATTTCGCACAGAAAAGGTGGGGGTATTACTAACGCCCACTACATGAACTATAATGTATAGCGTCCAAAAACGGGGAGGAGGTTGGGTAAATCTCTTCCGTCCAATTTCTTGATTTTAACTGTAGCTCTTGTCGAGTAAGAAAGAAAAGATGGTCCGCTTCACCACAGATAAATACCAAAACTTCCAATCACGTGACTATACTTAAATTAACTTGCGCGCGCAAATAACGTATTCCGCATAATTAATTTCAACTATAAATTATTCCTGGAAGCAATAAAAACTCTTAATACCTCATACGATATTAATTATCTGATGTGGTCGTTAGGTTACATATATCGCTTTCCGTCCAGTAATTAATGTTGCCAGATATTACCATACTACATTATATTTGCCGTCGCCGATGCAATTTTTTCCCGTAGACAGTCGGACTCATCGTTGATAGTCGGACGCATCATTGACCCGTGCCCTTAAACAAAACATTCAGCGGAACTCTTCTTATTAGATGTGCCTTCCCAGTGTGTCTTGAGCCCGGAATTGGTGATTTCAAATATATTTTGTATATTAGAACGAGGCAAGAGGATCTGGTATATACGTATCCTGTGAAATAGTGGCCGAGTTACATGATATGATATTACTAATGTCTAGTGAACGGGTATTCTGCATTACTTCTATTTGCAGTGGAAAGTGGTCGTAATGGTCGCTTAGAATCTTCCAGTATTTCCTTGCACGCTAGTTATCCTATCCTGGTTCTCTTTAATTGGGATGATGTATATAGTTTTAACTCGCAATAACAGTCCTTGAGTATTTTCGGAACCAGAAAATACAAGTTTGTAGTTTAATATGGCAAACCGTTCATCTTTCTACACGTGGTCGAAGAAGAACAACGTGGAGATCCGTGATGGATATATGGTGCACCAGTGGGTTACGGATGGTACGAAGGGATTCATCGATAACGCGCGGAGGGCTGGACGCGGATCAATGATGCGTCCGACAATCAATGAGGAGTCCGACTGTCTACAGAAAAAAAATGCGTCGGCGTCAGCGTCGCCGATAGGGATGGAATCGGTAGCTAGTTAAGATGCGCCTGGCTAAGCAAGAAACATCATAAAGGATAATAATTCGTAGACTCCTTAGTCAACCGAGATTATTTAACATCACTTTGGACACTCCACCATGCCACCGCAAAGACCAGTGACACAAAATAAGGATTAGATTCAAAAACAGCATTGACACTAAGATAGATAGATAGATAGATAGATAGATAGATAGATAGATAGATAGATAGATAGATAGATAGATAGATAGATAGATAGATAGATTGTTTAATAAGAATAACACATAGCAGTCAATAAGGCTGAATTGCGTGCCAATGTGAATAATTTCGGATACCGTAGCATCATCGATGCTGTACTGTATTTCCATCGCTCATGATGTGGGGGGGGGGGGCGTAGGTCGTTTATCATAAGGATGAGTAACTAAGGTCTCAATTTGGTTCCTTGAGGGACACCGGAAGGAATGTCAATCCATTCAGACATAGAGTCTCGCAGATTATCGAGGGATGCTACCGAATTGAAAAGGATCAATTGACGACAACACTGCTGGAGCGATATATTTTTCAACAACAAAATCGTCTGCAAGCTTAGAAAGAACCGGAGAAAGAAACGAGATAAGTCAGAGCTGTTTGCTTAGGTCTTTAACAGGTTTTTCTTTTGGAATAAGTACAATTTTAGTTTGTTTCCAGCATGAGGGCAGTCTTTTTTGCTTGTAGGACGAATTCAATATGTCAGATACAGAGGGGGCAAGAATTTCGGTATAATCACGAAGAATCCAATTTGGGATATCAACAGGGCCTGGAGCTTTATACGGGTTCAAGCTTTTGAGTTTTTAAGACCGATGCAGTATATGTCAAATTCATGTTTACCTCTAACGGATAATCAGGAATCTCCTCAAACAAGGTGTTCAAATCTGTGACATTTAACTGATTTAATGGATCATAAGTATGTATATACTGTATAGTCATAAGTATCATGGCTCCATTAGACTTTTGTTAATTAAATCTGCAAAACCTTTGTGTGTTAAATGTTCTGTATCTTCGACATAAAGTTGGTTAAGCAAATTGCCAGATACAAGTCCATTACCGGAGATATGTTTAACCTCTGTCCACCAAGATTTGGGCTTGGACTTTTTCAGATTAGCAACTTTTGAAAAAAAGTATTCTGCCCGGCAAGATTTTCTCATTCTGTTCACTTTATTTCGGTAGAATTTGAAAACAGTAGTGTTGTTAGATGAAAACACAAGTTGTCGAAACTTGATCAGGTGTTTCAATTTCTTCGGTTATCCTTGGGTTGTCGTTGCGGTGGAATGTAACGTGTTTTCATGCATAAGGATGTCATAACCAGTCTTTATTGTGGAGCATAAGATATCACAATTTTTATCGCACGGTTCGGAGGAATCGATCAGTTGCCAGTCAACAATCAGTTGCAAGTGTTATGATGCGTTATTTATGCGTCAAATATATTTTCCAATTAGGTATATTTTCAACCTTTAGGCTTCGGGTTCAAACTATATTAATGCTACCGTAACACAAATAGCATGAAACCTTATACCTTTTATATATTTTATTTACTTTCAACAATATGAATTAGCGTCTCTATAATGTTATAATAATATAGTAATCTTAATATATCAACTTATCTCTCTATTTGTTTGAGCTGAGCACAACTTTGAATCTTTATTCTTTATACTTTGTATTCCGTCTTCTTTAATAATAATTATTCCACAATATTCCAATGTTCTTCAGTTTACTTGACGAGGCTTAATTATCTAGTCTTTTAATTATATACTTCAGCCTTTGTTGGCTTATGAAGTATTTTAGCCTAAATGGCTCTTCTCACTTCACTCTCCGCTCCCGACTCTCAGGTTGTGCTCAGCTTTTATAATAAATTTTAGAGGAAGAAATCTGTAACTATGACTAATTTCCTCTACGCAATATGTTTGTCAAAGCAAGTTCTAGCAGTGTTTATCAACCACAAAACTATGTCCTGTTTGCGTGGTTTGTGGTACTAGGCGTTTCCCGTGGTTCTTTAATTTCTCTAAATATTTGCTTATTCATGCGAGGAAGGTTGCCTAAGGTCTTCCTCTTATAATTATAACAGTATACTGAATATATAGTATTGAATATAGTATTGAATATATTAAATAACATGGTATAACACTGCCATGTTACACCCTCCCCCTTAAAGGAAAGAAAGTTTGCAGAACTTTCTTGAAAGTACAAGATATATAACGTGTTCGTATAATTGCATGTTCATGGTCGTGATAGACAGTCAGCGAGTAAATTGTCTTGTCCTTTAATATGTTCCATCTTCATGTCATATTCTGACAAAATGAGACTCCACCGCAGTAAACGTTGGTTCTTGTTCTTCATTTTATGGAGAAACATTAGAGGATTATGGTCGCTAAACACCTGGAGTGGAACAGAAGTTGAAGAAACATAAACTTCGAAATGCTGAAGCGCGAGAACAAGTGCAAGACATTCTTTTTCGATCGTAGAATAATTCCGCTGGTGTTTGTTGAACTTTCGAGAGAAATAACATACCGGGTGATCAACTCCAAACTGACCTTCTTGTAGTAAAACTGCACCGGCTGCAACATCACTCGCGTCGACCGCTAACTTGAAGGGGCGGTTGAAATCTGGTGCCGACAAAACTGGGGCATTTTGTAGCATAGCTTTGAGTTTCTCGAATGCTTTCTGACATTGTTCTGTCCAAACAAATTTCATATCCTTGCGAAGCAACTGCGTCAAGGGTTCCGTGATTGATGAAAAGTTTGGGCAAAACTTACGATAATAACCCGCCATTCCGAGCAGTCGCATGATGTGTTTTTTCGTTGTAGGCTGTGGGAAATCTGCAATCGCCTCGACTTTGGCGTTGACGGGTTTTACTTGGCCTTGGCCAACGATATGGCCCAAGTATGTAACATGACCACAACCGAATTCACTTTTGACTAAATTTATGGTTAACTTGGCTTCGCTTAACCGTTTGAAAAACTTTCGTAATATTTCCAGATGCTCTTCCCAGGTGTCACTATAAATGATCACGTCATCAATATAACCTTCGCAGCCATGAGATAACTTCGAATCCATATTTCGTAAAACGTCGGAGTTGCTCAATTTTGTTGTCTCAGACAAACTAGAGAGATCAGATTCATCCTCATTACTATACCTATCTCTATCTGAACTCACTACATTTACGGACTGTACTACTTTCTTTCTTTCGTGATACGCTTTAAGCATATTTACATGGCAAAGCTGTTTCTTTCGACGTCTATTTGGAGTTATGATTATATAGTTTAAATCATTCTCTTTCTTTTCTATAACATAGGGCCCAAAATACCTAGCTTGCAAGGGGTTTCCAGGAACCGGAAGAAGTGCAATAACCTTATCTCCGTTCTGAAAATTCCGAGTTACGGTGTTTTTGTCGTAACTGTGCTTCATGCGATTTTGAGCTGTTTTAAGGTTCTTACGTGCTAGGTCACAAGCCTTAGTTAATTTGGTACGAAAGTCCGTTACATACTGTAAAATATTCAATGAACCACCGTCGTCGATAAGCAACTTTTCCTTTAAAAGCTTGAGCGGTCCCCGAACCGTGTGACCGAAAACTAACTCAAATGGACTAAACCCTAATGATTCTTGAACTGACTCACGAGCCGCGAACAAAAGGAAATGGACGCCGTCGTCCCAATCTTTCTCAGTTTCAAAACAATATGTCTTAATCATTTGCTTCAATGTTTGGTGAAACCTTTCCAGAGCGCCTTGACTTTCTGGATGATAAGCTGACGAGTTGTATTGTTTAATACCTAGTTCGTGCATAATTTGTTGAAACAACCCTGACGTGAAATTCGAACCTTGGTCAGACTGGATGGATTTTGGAAGACCAACTAAAGTGAAAAACTTTGTAAGTGCTTCTACAATGGTTTTAGCCTTGATATTTCGAAGTGGTATTGCTTCAGGAAAACGGGTCGAAACACACATAATTGTCAATAAATATTGATTACCTCGCTTAGTTTTAGGTAATGGTCCGACGCAATCAATCATAATACGGCTAAATGGTTCTTCAAAAGCCGGAATTGGTTTTAGCGGTGCTTTTGGGATAACTTGATTTGCTTTGCCGACTACTTGACAAGTGTGACATGTTTTACAGAATTCTGCCACGGTTTTTCGAACTCCAGGCCAATAAAAATGTCGTATGATTTTCTCATAGGTTTTGTTTATTCCCAGATGTCCTGAAAGGGGTGTTTCGTGTGCTAAACCTAAGGTTTTGGGATAACAATTTGGTATCGAACTGACCATTCATCATCAACACTAACATCAGGTGGTCGCCATTTCCGCATTAAAATATCGTTTTTGATAAAGTATCCCATTGCCTGGTCTGAAATTTCTTTTTCATCGAAAGCTTGTTGAATTAGAATAGCTATTTCGGGATCATTATTTTGCTCGTGAATGAGATTAGATGTTGACAAGCTTTTTGTGTCTATCGCATCGTTTTTCGTAATCTGTGTTGTTTTAGGGCCACTATCAAATAACTGTGTAAGAAAAGTATCGGACAAATCATAGGATGAATCAAGGTCATCTCTTTTATTATTCTCTAATTCTTGTTGTTTTACCATTGCTCTTGTGACCGCACACGATGGATATAAATTTGGAATTTCTTGTTCAATGACGTCGGAAATTGATGTTGAGCATGGTTTCATTGGTTTGTTTGTCACTATTGGATTGACTGTCACTTTTTCACCCGCAAGATCGTTGCCTAATAACAATTGTATTCCATCGAAAGGCAATGTATCGATGATACCTATCGAAACATCTCCGGAGACTAAATCTGAGTGCAGTCGAATGTTGTGCAAAGGAACTGAACTATAATCGCTGGAGTGAACTCCTTTTATCAAAACATTGTTTCCGGAATATGATTCCGCAGAAAATGGCAATGTGTTTGTCAGTATTAAAGATTGAGACGCTCCAGTATCGCGTAATACTTGAACTGGAATACGTTGTGTTGGATTGTTCAAAAGTGAAACACTAGCCGCATTTACAAATGGTTCAAATACTTTCATTATAGGGTCAGCATTGGCTTTGACCTCTATCAAATCCTCTTGAGTATCACTAGCATTATTACTATCAAAAACAGATGTTGTGTTGTTATCCGGTGTTGAAACAATGCCGGTTGGTTTTGTTTGATTTTGTGGATTTCTGTAGCAATCTGACATTGTGTGTCCCTTACGCTTACAATAGTCACAGGTGATGGTACTGAAAGGAAAATTATTTCGTTTGTTCGGAAATTCCGACGTTTTATTCGGCTGGAAATTTTGTGGCGGTCGTCGCCAACTTAGATTAGTCATGTCGCGTGATGCTCTGGGGTCATATTTTCCCCGGTTATCGTGCGGATATTTTCTGGCCGGTGTGTCTGTTGTCAAAATTATTTGGTTGTGACTTCTTTTCAAATGTGGTCTTGTGAGTCAACGCGAATATATTAACGATAATATTTTGAATTAAAGTATCATATTCTACCATGCTTTCCAACAAAGAGCCGCTGTATATTTATTCTTCCTTAAATTTCTTCAATCTCCGTCGTTTAGTTTTCTTTTCTTCGACAACATCTCGAGTTTTATATGGTATCCGATCGAAGGAGTTTTTATTTTGAATATCAAATTTCAAATAAAGTAAACAGTAGCTATCGCGGCCGCGATTGGCTGGCTGTTACCGGAAATATCTGCTTCCCCCTGTATATCCAACGGTAAAGGAGGCCTGGTTGCGCAGACGTTCACCGTAGTAATTTTCGGTCCGGTAAGTTCAATATAAAATGGGTTTTGATTTCCATTGTTAAAATATGGTCCAAAACTTGTACATCTCGCCGAAATGCCTCTGTATTTTCGAAGAACGGCGTTTGTTGTACATGCTGGCGAATTTTTTTTGAAAATAAAGTGATTTGAGTGTGAGAATTTTCGATTCGAAGTGCTGTGCCGTCGTATCGACGATCGGGAATCGTTAGCCTTTATCATGTTTCATGTATACTAGTAACATCGAGTACAAAGTCTCGGAAAATATTAGTCCAACAAAGGAGGAATAAAGGGAGAACACACACTATCAAATAGGCAAGTCAATTTCATTTTAAAATTTATATTTTACAACATATTTTTACTATAATATACATTAATATAATATACATTTATACTATAAATCTATAACTGACCCTTGCGAAATTGGGCCGCCTGTGAGTATGCTGGTTTAATGTGGATGTGTGTCATGAGGAATGAAACTACTTCAAATGACAAATTACTATGGTTGACATCATTCTCGATCCCAGAGCCATTTCACTCGGTCACTCGAAGCCTAGGGAGGACGCGCGCGGACAAAAGGCCCTAGGAATAGCCGAATTCATATTAGGGACGGGAAACTTGTCTTAGACGGGAAACTCGTATTAAACAGAAAACTCATCTAATATGAATCTGGGGGAAGACGAGTTTCCCGTCCGAACTTTTCCGTCTAACTTACCCGTCCAAACGGATGGGAAAGTTAGACGGGAAAACCATCTAGACGGGAAACTCGTCTTAAATTCTAAATTATCCGTCCTTAACTCATTAAGTTGCAGACTGTTGCAACATTAGCACTCCCCAAGTTACAAGGAAAATGGCGAATTTTAGTTACTGTCAACTTCTGTCAACTGCTTTTACAAAAATACCCATATCTCAAGATCAATGTTATAAAAAACCTTGAAATTTTGCAGTGGGTTAAAATGATAAATGATTAATCAATTCTATTTTAAATGAGCTCCCACACTAAAATATATCATTAGATTTTTGAGTGAGAATTCTTGGTTTGTGTAAATTTAAGTGTCTGACATTTTGTTTCTTCATGACACCCAACATCTGAAGGGCAATAAGTCAATAACCCAACATAAATGGAGAAATATTTTTTGATTCCTGGATTGGTACACATTTATTTTCAAATTAGTTTTCATCTTGTAGGGTATAAATTACAAAATAATGAAACGCTATAAAAATTTGCTTGGGCATAGCTCAGGCACACTCAGGACATCTAGTTTACAATGGAGAACTTGAACTTCAGAACTTGTTGTTCAAGTCCCAAAAACTCTGTAACCCAAAAACACAGTGTTTGTACCTCTTTGAAGTTTTTAAATAGCTCAAATATGTTTGGAAAAACACGAAGTACAAAAATTACTAATTAAAATATAACCAAAGGATGAAAAAGGTGAGAACATTTTAAAATATTTGAGGTGTTTTCAATTCTGACTTTGACAACCGGCATTTTCAAACGCAGCGTGTGGTGACAAAACAAAAGGCTTTTTATTTCGCTATTAAGAGCACTGAAAGTCGTCAAAAAGAGATAAACACTTTTGAATATTCATCAGGTAAGAATTTTAACTGAAATTCCTTTTGTTTCTGTTGAGAAAACAACGGATTTGTGGCTAAAACGTTGTGCGCGCCAATATAGGTTGCTGTAAAATGTCAGACAGGCGGTTTCTTTTGAAATCTGACTCTAGTTTGAAATAAGTCCTTTTCAAGGACCAATTGTATAAAAATATAATGTGTATGCTCGAATAAAATGAATAATCTAATATTTAGGCATTTTAGATTGCTATAAAAGAGTGAAATAAAGTATTTCATCTTTGGTTGTTTGTCAGACGAGAGTAAACACATTGGTGACACTTTGTTGTGCATGCAGTTTTCAAAAGATAAACTGCTAAAAATATAGCTTTTATTTCACCAAATAGCAAAGTATCTTGCAGATATTATTAAAAGAGCTCAAAGCGAAGTAATTCCATGATAAATAAGTGAACAATGAGACCAAAAAAGCGACTAAATTACAATTTTGGAAAGTACATAAATTTAATGGCTGCCCGCAAGAAGCCATTTCAGAGGAGAACGGCATTTTGTAAACTACTCTCCTGACCTATTTTAAACTTTTCCTTCAGGTAATCGATGAGTACTTCTTAGAAAATGAGCGTACATTAGTTTTACGATGTGCTTTATTGATTTAAAAATTTTATGGGGATATATGAAGCAATAAAGTGTATTTTAGAAGCTTTTCAAATCCCTGTCATGAAGGTTCAGAATTCGCACGCGCCAAGTAACACCATAATTCAATACACTGATTTTAAACCACATTATCTCTGAAATGAGAGCTCGTTTCGAGACAAAGTTTGTAGAAACAGATATAGTATTCATTGTAGAGTATCCTACTTAGTTTTAATGCGGTTTTACTCGAAATTTTTCTTGCCAAAAATGTATATACGCACATGACAAGTTGAACCTACTGTCTTCGGAAAGTACTTCGGCTAAAATAACAACTTGAGCAAGACGACCAACAGTAGGGTCACGAAAACAGTCGAAATCATGCCATAAAATGCACGAAAAGTTCTTCTAAAAACTTAGTTTTAAACTAGATTGAACTTGCTTTAATGCTATATCGTATTTCATGAAAACATGCCAGGTATTTTCATTCAAAAACACGCTAAAAAAAATCGTAACTACTCACTTGGATTTAGTGTTAATGTTTCTTGCGATTTCCCACTTCACTTTTCCGTTAGATTGAAAGAAATTGCTGTTTTTCTGGCTGAAAATCGCGCGACTTGATTTGGACAAGAACTTGACTTGAAACATATGCACACTCCGTTATGTTTTACAATATATTTTATATGTAAAACACTTTAAAAACCTCTTCTTTTTCATCCTTAAAACTTGCTGCAAAGTCCTATCTTGTGACACTTTGCGGTTGTCGCAGGTTTTGTAAAAAAATAGAGTTTTAAAGTCGAAAATCTTCGCAAACTTTTGATCAATTTTCTCGCATGATGTATCGTTTGAAAGCCCGAATTTTGCACTTTATACTCGTGACCGTTGCTAGGCAACCCGATAAACACGCGCTAGACAATCGTGCCCGGAAGTTGACGTGTCATCCAGGGCGCATGAGGGCGCAATGAGACTTACCCCGTTCCCAATTCCAGGGCGCATGCGGGCGCAATGAGACTTAATGAGTTAAATTCATATTCAGACAGTTTTTGACAGACGAACAGACGAGTTTCCCGTCATGTATTTAAACACTTTTAACAAAAATCTATAGATTAAATTAATCTTTAATATACACACACAATTATGCTTTGTAATTTGTTTAGGTACTGCATTGCAGCTGAAAGATTTCTTAAAGTGGTTAACAGGATCCTATGAAATACCACCACTTGGCTTTCCCAAACTGTTTTCTGTCGCATTTGTCCATGGTTGCCAAGAGGGATGTGCCTGCAGACCAACAGTATCAACGTGTGACATAACCATGAAACTGCTGGTGCACATCAGGGATGAAATAGCAATGAAAGAAATGATCGTTTCGGCTATTCAAGACTCGTATGGGTTTGATTTGATTTAGATAGTTAAATGCATTATCCATCTATACTGTAGCAAGTATGGCTCAGAATGGTGACAAATTCTGGAGCATTTGATTTTTTTTATAATTGGTTCATATAGTCGTAGATGGTCATATGAAATCTGCTGTGTTGGTGTAATGTACTCAGGTGAATAAGATGTTTGTGTGATGTTACTCTGAGTGTATATCCACACCGGGCAGGCTTGAAAAATATGCCTGGCCACGGCGGGATTCGAACCTACGACCTTTGGAATACTAGCCCAATGCTCTTCCAACTCAGCTATGCGGTCAGGACGGTTCGAGTAAGCGATATTTCGGAACTGAGTCTAGTTCCTTTGATATCAGTGAAATCTAATATTTATGAAATCTGCTGTGTTGGTGTAATGTACTCAGATGAATAAGATGTTTGTGCGATGTTACTCTGAGTGTATATCCACACCGGGCAGGCTTGAAAAATATGCCTGGCCACGGCGGGATTCGAACCTATGACCTTTGGAATACTAGCCCAATGCTCTTCCAACTGAGCTACGCGGTCAGGACGGTTCGAGTAAGCGATATTTCGGAACTGAGTCTAGTTCCTTTGATATCAGTGTAATCTAATATTTATGAAATCTGCTGTGTTGGTGTAATGTACTCAGGTGAATAAGATGTTTGTGTGATGTTACTCTGAGTGTATATCCACACCGGGCAGGCTTGAAAAAAGTTCCGAAATATCGCTTACTCGAACCGTCCTGACCGTGTAGCTCAGTTGGAAGAGCATTTGGGCTAGTATTCCAAAGGTCGTAGGTTCGAATCCCGCCGTGGCCAGGCATATTTTTCAAGCCTGCCCGGTGTGGATATACACTCAGAGTAACATCACACAAACATCTTATTCACCTGAGTACTTTACACCAACACAGCAGATTTCATAAATATTAGATTACACTGATATCGAAGGAACTAGACTCAGTTCCGAAATATCGCTTACTCGAACCGTCCTGACCGCATAGCTCAGTTGGAAGAGCATTGGGCTAGTATCCCAAAGGTCGTAGGCTCGAATCCCGCCGTGGCCAGGCATATTTTTCAAGCCTGCCCGGTGTGGATATACACTCAGAGTAACATCACACAAACATCTTATTCACCTGAGTACATTACACCAGCACAGCAGATTTCATGATTATTAGATTACACTGATATCGAAGGAACTAGACTCAGTTCCGAAATATCGCATACTCGAACCGTCCTGACCGCGTAGCTCAGTTGGAAGAGCATTGGGCTGGTATTCCAAAGGTCGTAGGTTCGAATCCCGCCGTGGCCAGGCATATTTTTCAAGCCTGCCCGGTGTGGATATACACTCAGAGTAACATCACACAAACATCTTATTCACCTGAGTACATTACACCAACACAGCAGATTTCATAAATATTAGATTACACTGATATCGAAGGAACTAGACTCAGTTCCGAAATATCGCTTACTCGAACCGTCCTGACCGCGTGGCTCAGTTGGAAGAGCATTGGGCTAGTATTCCAAAGGTCGTAGGTTCGAATCCCGCCATGGCCAGGCATATTTTTCAAGCCTGCCCGGTGTGGATATACACTCAGAGTAACATCACACAAACATCTTATTCACCTGAGTACATTACACCAACACGGCAGATTTCATAAATATTAGATTTAATTTCGCAAAACAGCTATTAGTATCCAGTTTTTGATGTATATAACTTCTTTGGGTACTATAATGTAGAATAATGGAAAAAAATTCTCCAACTCAAATTTTGTCAACCAGGGAGGGGGTATCTTTTCCAACAAACTAAAAATGGCTTGCGCACGAAATTGAAAAGCTTCAAATTAATCATATTTTGAGTTAATAGACGGAAAATTTGTTGGGTTTTTAATTACTGTACAAAATTGCAGACAATTTGCTTTAGTTTAAGCCCTTTAGCTATTCATTTTATCCTAAAAAATCGGCCTTTCGCATGCTTAATCAATGCCTTTACCTAATTTGCATATTGCTGACATATGCAAATT
>CACRXK020002594.1:1538-42154 GCA_902702795.2 Paramuricea clavata
TGACAGATATTATTCAATATTCATAATAAATATAGGTTATCATTTTACAACTTGATTAAGCAGGTATCTGGTTACATGTCTACATTTGGAAAACAAGTCAGAGCGTTTGTTCAGGCATATATATATATAATATATATATATATAATATATGCTCACAGTTTTGCTCTCATTGGACTTGGAGAACCGTCCCAGTTGTATGTATGCCTTTGCCAATATTTCTGTTACATTTGCCTGTTATAATAGATTAGTTTTAAACACATTGTAAAACCAAATAAAATGCATCAGTCTACAGGTATAACACAAAAATCATTGCTTAATTTTTTTGAGAAAGAAATACTTACTGCATGACTTGACCTGGCCAGGTCAAATTCTTGGGTTCCAAGTTTATGGCCAAGTTCTTCATTGTTTTGTCGCTTTTGAACGTCTTTGATCAATTCTTTCAGCTCTCGTAATTCCTGTATGATAAGATCTGATGCCGGCTGCTCTCTGAGTGATGTCAGGTCTTGCGTTTCAGAGTCATCTGACAAATAAAAAATGTCGAAGTTTTATTTACTACATGCACAAACAATTTTTTAAAAATGTTAAATCTGAATATTTTGATATTATGTACCTTCAAATATGCTAGCAGGAAAATGTCCATGGCCATCTTCTCTGGGTGTTTCACATATTAAAAAATACTCCTGTTGAAGTGCGTCAATTTTTTTTTTATTTGCCTGTGTGAAGCTCCAAATGTTCTTTAAATAACTCATTCTATGTTACCATAGTTTTAAATTTTTAAAATTTTAAAAACGAGCAAAGGCGAAGGGCTTTAAAAAATATTTGTTATTGTTTAGTGCTCAGACTTTGTTTTTGTTTTGCTTCTCAACCTATCAGAGCGAAGTATTTGCAAGTATCTCAATAAATCAACCAATCAAAATCGTTGAATGCGAAGCGGGAAAATTTGTTTGCCAAGCAAAAATGTTTATTTTTTGAAAAGCTAAATTGAAAAGTTCTGTGTTTAATTTGGGTCTAATTTGAATGAGAAAATGAAAAAAAGAGCATGTTGACATCGTTGTGAAATAACCTGTGCAGTCAATTTTGAGTGGTGGGGTAGATTTTCTGTTCATTTAACATCAAGAGGACATCGTATGAAACAGTTCACGACAACAGCCCAAAATATCCAGCTGCTTTCCGACTTATTAGCTGAATATTCCACCGACCTATGCAATAGCCAAGATGATTTTTATTTGTGCAAGAACCAGTGTACGATGATGTTAGCTTGGAGAATAACTCCTACAGCAAAAGCAACAATGATACTTTTTAGTGTTTTTGGTAGTTTCAGTGACTCCGAGGAAGAAAGCAATGCCAATGGCAACAGCGAAAAAGGTGCCATGACAATCTGAGCACGGCCACAGGTTATACTTGCCGTTTCTGTCAGAGATTTTTTCCTGCTTTTTTTATAGCTACGTAGTACATAACGTTTCCAGACCAAAAGTATTTTTTATATTTATTTATACAACGAAAACGTTTCCCTTGACAAGTTTTATTTGCTTGTATGTACGACCAAAATTGGCAAGTTTTTCATTGACAGAGATTCACAGGTTACGTATTGCATGCTCATTTAGTTGTCAAATTTTCCTTCATTTAATTGAAAGCCGTACACAAGAGCAATGACTAGGTTTTGAACATGGCTTCTTGTAAAGGAATTTTCATCGTACAACCCGTCAAATATTAAAAACTTGTCCAGGAAACTGTTTCGTCTGCAGTGCCAGCGTGGAATATATAACCACTAAATATATACATGTATATTTTGGGCAAAATTTACGAGGAAACACAAGGCGAAATTCAAACGTCGACAAATTTTTACAGTATACAGACTTAGAACTTTTGTGCATTTTTGTTTCATGGCTTATTCATTAAATTACTTTGCATTTCAATTGAATTTACTTGGAAAAAAGAAAGTAACTGAAATTAATAACTTTGAATTTCACTTGGCAAAAAGAAAGAATAACTTGGTTTTGAACTTATATTTCCTATAGCTATACTAATTCTTACCTATAGTTAGGAGCGAGAATGAATAAGTGCAGGTTTACAGATACGAACAACAACAAAAATTTATTAATAATATAAAGAATATGTACACAATTCTGCAGCTGGCAAAAGTTAATCGAGGCAGAAAGTGTGTGTAATATTATTACAGAAAGTTGAATTCATATATTATGAGCAATTTTAATTTGTTTTTGTTTGTTTGAAAGAAAAGATAATAATCAACTGATCGGATTTAACAGATATTTTAGAACAATCCACTTACTGTGAAATAATATAAAATGGTTAACAGTAGCTGCTTATTATTTTAATCAGATTAGGCATATCAACATAATCGTCCTCACATTCCAAAACCTTCAATAATATTTTATGCAACGTGAACTTTAAATTTGTTTTACAATGCTTTTTTAATTCAACAGGGGATACTGTTCCAAATACTTACACCGATTCTTGAGAAAGATTGTTTTTGCTGATTTAATCTTGAGTAATTGACATAAAAATTATCGCCAGATAAAGACCTAGTGTTATTATGATCATGTATGTTACTTAGACTTGTATATAATAGCCAAATATTTTTTTGAGCAATATTATTTAAATACATCACGCATTAAGATCATAACTGCATGATTTAAAATAGAGCATATTCAAGGGAATTATTTTAGAAGAGACAAATGCAGGAATTGTATGTGCTCTATAGCTCATGAAATACATAAGGCGAAGAGCTTGCTTTTGTAAAATAAAATCTTAGATGTGTTTTTGAAGCTTGTCCCCAAACACATAAACCATAAGAAAGAAATGTATAGATTAAGTACTATTTAAAACACAAGAAGGAGTGTTTTATCATATTTAAAATGCGAGGCGCAGCCGAGCGTTTTAGATATGATAAAACACGAGTTCGAGTGTTTCGAATAGCTTAAAATACGACTACAAAAGAATACTAATTAGGATGAACAATTATATAATCATACTAATTAGGATGAAGAATTATATAAAGAATACTAATGAAGATGAATTTTATCAGATATAAAGCCACTCCACGTGACATATTATGGCTGACATGATTTGCCACAAGGTTTATGAATTTTTAATGAGTATTTTAAGGTGTTATAGATATTTAATAGGGCACTCAAAGGAATGAAATGATGCAGTCTGGCAAGAATACTAATCGTTCTACTAATTTTATATGCAACATGGCTGATATGATACTTCCACGTCAGATTTTTATCAATTAGAAAACGAAAGAGTTACTGTTATAATCATATATTTTTAGATTCAGTTGATAATTTAGAGATTTTTTATACAAGTGGAAGATAGATAGCTTATTTACCTTTAACCAATTACTTTCAATTCAGTATTTGCAACGACTTCGAGTGTCTTTAAATTTTTATCTGCATACAAAAGATTTGTATCATCAGCAAATAAAAAGAAACTAATTTTTTTCGAGGAATTATTAATATCATTGATATATAAAAGGAAAAGTAATGCCCTAATACTGAACCTTGTGGAACAACACACAGGGACGCCGGAACTGCAGGGGTGGCTGCCCCCCTTGCTTTTTGCTAGGGGGGCAGGGGGGCCAGAACTGCCCTTTTAGTTGTAAAATATTACGTGATAAATCACATTTCCAACGATGCTTTTTGTAAGAAAATGATGAGATTCAGGTAATTTATAGTTAATATTTATAAAGATTTTGGAAAATTTTTTGAATTTAGAA
Source organism: Paramuricea clavata (assembly GCA_902702795.2). Classification (NCBI taxonomy): domain Eukaryota; kingdom Metazoa; phylum Cnidaria; class Anthozoa; order Malacalcyonacea; family Plexauridae; genus Paramuricea; species Paramuricea clavata. The sequence continues at coordinate 5,278 of CACRXK020002594.1, forward strand.
AAATATTTAGAAGAAATGGCTAAAAGGTAAGATTTGCGGAAAAATTTTTGACTTCACAGAAAAATTTGGTATGTCGGGAAAAATTTTTTGACCCCTAAAATGGTACACTGACCGAAAATTTTTTGGCGACCCGAGGGGGGGGGGGCGGTTGCGGAGTCGCCCAAAAATTTCCATTCAAAAAAAATTTTCCGGTAGGTTTTGAACTTTTGCTCTATAGAGGTGCCCTTGGTGTGCCTTATTATCATTCCGGCATACCTGACAACACATAATAAACATAGGTGCATTTCGTCTGTTCATGTGCGAGAATCGTTCCGTATGATTGCAAATGATGGACTTGTAAGGGGGTTGTGAGTTTTGTCATCGTTTTTTTTTATCTCTCAGAATTTGTCTTTATAATACTACCCAGGTAAAGGTATTAGTTGATTACAGTTTAATTTCATCTAAAATTAATGGTTTTTCGTTTAAATTTTCATCATTCGCTTGTATAGTCAATTAAGCTTAAATATGTAGGTTTGGTATGTTTTCTTGTTTTAAATAGGTTTATAATCTTTCTATATTCGGATATTCTTGAATAGTATTGTGTAATTAATGAAAATAATAAAAATCTACTGCCATAATTTTGGGCCGGATCAATGTTGAGCATTTGGTTGAACAGAGATCTTGTACTAAATGCTATACCATTGCTTTAGGTTTAAATTTTTCCAAATATATCCGCAAAATTTATTAAGTTTGTCCACAAAATGTATTCCATTTATATTTGTCTTTTATACAGTGTAACTATTTAAATGTGTGTGTATATAGTCAAAACATCCCAATTGGCCAAATGATAGATTCACAACATCTATTATCATTGTTGCTTGTGCTTGTAAAACCCTCCATTATTTGAATCTCCTCATTGCTTTTATCAGCTATAACTGCCAAGATGTATTTAGAAAATACTCACAAAACGGGATTGCTAAAGATTGGCAGACGATGTGCCATATTTTTGAAGAAATTTGATCCAACTGAGTAATCGACACTATAAGCCAAGTAATCGACATGTTATTCAGTAGGCCTTACAATTATGCAAGCCTTTGTCTCAAATTTCAACCTGCGAACTGGCATACTCATTACGGGCTGTATGGCCAGCGGAGGAGCTTGTTGTGACTGGAATATTATAATCCGAGTTTAAGTTTGGGTTTGTATTCAAACTAAAAAGATCTATTTCATGCAAACTACCAAGTCTTTCTAACTGTTTCTTTGTTGGTAGGTTAGAATTAAGGCTATTATTAAAATCTCCATGGGATTATAGTGGAATTTACATTATGATATTGTAATTCACGAAATAGGATCTCTTCTTAATCTATTACTATTAGTTGAGACTGCCATAAATCAGTATAAACAAACAATATAAAAGATACTTATCTTCATCCCCATCCATCAACAAAAGAAAAAAATTCATCTCTGTTCTTCTTGGGCATTTACTGTTTGAAGTTAATAAAATTCATATTTAATGATAAGGGCTACCATACTTGCTAAATTTGCAACTTTTCATGTAACAATTTGAAATAGTTACAATATAATTATAGCTATTGTCATGATAGCCAAAAAAGAAACAAGGACCAGGTATAGTGGGGGACAAAACATTTTTTTAACACTATGTATGCTAAGGGGGCAAGATTTAGGTTGTCTGAAACAACGTTCCCTGCCCCAACTCCCCCCCCCCATATGCCTCCGTAGCAGATTGCCAAGGAGGACTGGATTAAAAACTGTATTTGTGCAGCCAGTTTGTGGTAATCTTAAACACATATGCATGGCAAAACATAAGATTTTAAAAGATATTTGCTTCCTCACACGAGCACTATGATGCAAAATACTGCCAAAATTATTTATACCAATTTTCAGGTGACGTCTGTGTTGACAAAAACGTTGCTTGCTTAAGTTCACTATAAATGACATCAACGGTCCTGCAAATACTTGAAACGCTTAGGGCACATCTCCTAGGAAGGTGGAACAAGCAAGAGGAAAATCTCCATCTTCCAGCCGTAACCCCTGAACTCTTCTATACTAAGAAAGTTGGGCGACTTTTTATCAATTCCGTTCTTTAAATTGACTACTTGTGGATGATATCATTGCCAGGAAAAAGTGACATTAGGTGGTTGCACAATAATTAATTAGGCTCAGGATTTACAAACAAAATGGTGGAAAATTACTACAATAATATAGGCTGAAATGTATAAATCGCGATTTATTATTTTCCTAAATAATATTTAAAAAATGTCTATGTTTGGTTTGATTTTAGAATACTCTTAAAATAAAGTTTTCGAGGAGTTGGCAGTCTGGATATTAAATTCATATTTATATTTCCCTAAAATAATTCAGCATTGCCGACAACATTGAACGCTGAAAGTGTAGCTCAAATTGGCGAAAAACGGTATAAAACCTGTTAAAATTTCGGCCACTAAAAGGGAATTGAGCAAATGTCTACCACTCACCTACACAACAAAGGTTGAATCTTGACAATAAACCAGATCTTGAGCCGATAAAAATTAATTTCATATTTATATTTTATTTTTGAATATCGCTATTTCCAAGCGAGATCATCCTGCAAATTAGCCAGTTTGAGAACTACCATGATCGTGGAAAAATGGTCGAAATTCGACAAGAAAGCTCACTTTAATCCATATTATTTCTGCCATTTTGTAAATATTAAAATATTGAGTCTGTGATATCGTGCAGTCAGCGGTATACCCTTGAAATTCATTTAAAAATACACCAAAAGAGCGCAAAAGAGCGCAAAAGTTTAAACACTTATTGGCAATGCTTGGGCCAAAATTACGACATGAATTTACTTCGTGATTTACATATATGAATATATAATGTGTAGTCTTGATGTTCAAGTCCAAAACGAGCTCAAAAATCTAAGTTCACCACCTTCTGTTGGATATGTTCTGGAGCAGAGAAGTGGAGATCCTCTGTTAAAAATCAATGTTTCCAACAAAACATTGCTGCAATGGAGAGGAATAAAGAAGCGGATTCCAAATGTCTCATTCCTGCAAATCTATCGTTTAGTCGCACATGATCTTCCTTTTGAAATTAAGGCAGATGTCCCTAGACTAGAGGAGAGATTTCGCGTTCTATCTAGTAGAGTTGATAATCAATATAAAGGCATTGCTGGTTACACCAGAGAGAAGCTTCTTCAAAAAGCTAAAATTATACACGTGTATGGTGAAGAATTGGTGAATGTTAGTAACCTCAGCAAACGAGTTGTAGAAGCAGAGCAAGAGAATTTAAACTTGAAAGAAAAGCTGAAGGAAGTGGATGAAAGATGTGAGGAGTTCCTTGCAGAATTAATGGTTGAAAAGCAAAAACTACAAAAAAAACAAGAAGCACACAACATAGAGTTGGAAACTCTAGCCAATGAAAATAAAGAACTGAGGAGTTACATTGACTATCTTGAAAGCCTCGAAGAGAGCCATGCATGCAGCGTTTGCGATGAGGAACTAAAGAATGGTGGCAAGAGCCTTTCTGAGGTTGGCGAGAGACAGAAGATTCGAAAGATGAAACTGCTTGCAACAAGAGCAGAAAAGGCACTTTGGTTTGTAGAAAGCTTTGGTGTGAAATTGCATTCATTGTCACTTGTTGACAAGGATGGGCAGCCAAAAAAAATTGATTTTGCAGAATGTGAAAACAAGAAGTCAATTTTTAGTGAATTGAGTGAAGAGGATCAAGATAAAATTCGAGGAGTGCTATTTATTATGGACAGGTTTTGTGTCAGCGATGCTGCCTACCATGAATTTTCAATGAGTGTACATGGCATGGAGAGGAGTTATTTGGTACGGCAGTGTAGAAGTGACCTTAATAAGCTCATACATATAACAAGGACACCAGGAAACCAACCTGGTGTTCAAATGAGTTTCAAAGAAGAACTTCATTATCAGCTGAAAAAGGTTAGTCCAAAATTGTTTGCTTATATTTATCTAGAACTGCATGCATTACCTCATGAACTAACTGAGATGAAATGTGCCAGGTGCACTGTGGAATATACTAATAGTAGAATATGCTACATAACTCTGCTGATAGACTTGTATAATTGTCATTCTTTAATTAATAACAGAAAATGGATGAAGGATTAATTAATAATAATGGAGAAAAAGTAAAGATAAGTGGCGATGGTGCTAAGATGTCCAGGATTGCAAACTTTATTGTCTTGTCATTCTCGATAATCAGTGATGAAGAGCAAATTATGTCTGCTTATGGTAAGAAAGCTCTTTGTAATGCTTATAATTATGACAAAAAAATCCAAAACTCAAAAGTTACAGAAAAAATCTATGAAAAATCTCAAAAATTTCTTAATTAATCTGGAAAATATCCTGGAAAAACCCTTGAAAAATAATCCAAAGAGATTCCCAAATCACAAAAATCACCATCATTTTGTTACTAAGTAACATTTCTTTTATATTTTAAACACAAACAGGAAATCACGTTTTTGCTGTAGTGTCAGGAAAAGAAGACTATGGTGTTATAAAAGTTACCTGTGGGGAAGTATTCCAAGAAATAAATGACTTAATTGATAAAAAGAGCATCAATGTAAATGGACAAGACATCCCTTTGGATTTTTATTTGTCCGGAGATTATAAGGTTAGGTCAAATTACTTAATTCATATATCGACAAAATATTGTGATGAAGATTATATTTTTAGCAGTGATGGTCATGTCTAATATATCCTAATATTGCAGTAATTTTAATAGGTGATCAAGTAATGAGAATATAGGATATGATCAGCAGGCTGACAATTTATTTTCCCACAGTAGTCTAACAACTGCCACAATGTTCCTAGGCAGTCAACCCCCCCCTGAATTTGTTGGCTAAGCTTATAAATTTAGGGGGGGGAGGTCTTGCACATCAACCTGCCAAAGTAGCAAATATTTTCATTGCTCTATTTTTGGTTTCTATTTCTAGTTTTTGTTGTTGGTGTTGGGACTGAATGCGGCAAATTCCATATATGCATGCATTTATTGCACTGTTCCTAAAACTGAAAGGTAAAAATACATCATATTAACATACCGGTACTGTACTTGCAGGTCCTTGAGGTTGACCACCAAATCTAGTTTTCATTTTATCCTTTAATTAGGAATTCCCAAACTTTTGTTTAATACCTTTGTTTTGCTTACCTTGACTGGTATTAACCAGCTGTTTAGCTTGTGGCTTTACTTGTTGTACCCCAGTAAAGTACCCACCTTATAAATTTACATTAGTTGTAATATATTAATTGGAAATAATAAAATATAAAGTTCTTGAGCATGCTTCTATTTAAATTAAGATGGGATATGTCTAAGCCAGAAGATCATTATTGGCAAAAAGAGAATGCCAGAACACTGGATGAAATGAAGAAAATGGCAGGGAAGTCAAACAACAATTATGGTTGTGTAAATCAACCTCTGCTAAACATACCATTAGAAAATATTAGAGTTGATGAACTTCATCTGTTGCTTAGGATAACTGGTCAGTATGCACTATAATATGGTTCTGTGTCTTAATTGAAGATTAGGCTGTGATACCAAACTACCTCCCATGAGTCGCATCCACACTCACCCAGATGTCTACCTGGGATGAGTGGGTAATCTGTAAGCAGACCATTTTTGCAGAATATTTTGTCATAACAATACATTAATAGGAGAACTACTGTATGGCTGAGAAAGTACCAGTGATGCAATAGACTTTGCCTTTGATATTAATACTATGATATCACTATTTTTATCACAGATATTTTGGAGAGAAACATTATAAATTCCTGCATTGAGTGGGATGTTAGAGAAGCAGTTCAACATTCTGGACCAAACAAACATCTAACAAACCTAGTTGCAGCTATCAGCAATTGCGGCGTTGCTTTCAGCGTTTGGCAAAAGCCAAATGGAGATAAGAAAGGCAGTGGATATTACGATTGGTCAAGTATGGTAGGGAGTGACAAAAAAAGAGTTCTTAAAACCCTTCCAGACAAGTTGGAAGGCTTGCTTCCTGAAAACAGTTGCCATGAAGTAATTAAGCTTTGGAAGGTAGTGAGCAATACATTATTGTTATATTCTGAGGTGGTTGGAATTTTGTTGAGGGTGATGTTTATATACAGTATATATCACCCTCAACAAATGCTAATTACCTTAGAATACAACTTGTTACGCATCAAGGAAATGCACAAAAAAATAATCCTGTAGTTTACATTATTGCATGCTTGATGCCTGTGACATGCATGTGCAAAACATTATTACAATAGTCGATTTAACACAACAATTGTATATTTTAGGATTTCAACAATCTCTATGAACATATAACAGCATGGAATCCAAGTCAAGAAGTGAAAAACTCCTTCTTTGAAAAGGTACACTTAGACAGGTTTATTATACTGAATATCTACATATCAGTTGAAGAAACATACTAATAGGGTATACTACTTTAAAAAATCTTGCGGGATGTGGGGGGGGGGTAGATATGAAAGGGAGTAGTTGGATCCAATAATCATGCTGTGTTGCAATTGATACAAAACTCATCATACACTGTTATACTTACATTTACCAGGCAACCGAATGGGTGAAGACTTTCCTTAGTTTGGGAAATAAGGAGGATGGCTATGGAAAACACAATGTTACACCATACATACATATGCTCTGTTATCATGTACCACGATTTCTTAAGCAGGAAATGGCGGTCAAAAGATTTACAGGACAAGGAATCGAGAAAATCAATGACATTGTGCGGTCGATATACCATAATAAATCAAACAAGCACGATGCTTGCAGTGAAGCACTACTTGCATTAAAAAGGATTGACAGGTTGCAGCATCATGAAAGGGAGCCACAAAAGTATGTCAAAAGAGCCAACAATTACTGGGATAATGATATATATGTACAGCGAAAAAAGCGGAAGCGATTTAGTGTGGACCCGAGGGAAATTACTCCTGAAAGTAATATCACAATTAATGTTGATGACCTTAGCATTGAAGAAATTAAGCAGAAGATCAAATCTCTTGGCATAAAAACAAGGCTCAGAAGCCTTGTAAAACTTAGAGAATTCCTCCGTGCTCAACTTTGATTACATACCGTAAACCTCCAACTATAACCCCCCCCAATATGTTTATTTTCCTGTTTATGACTGACTTGTTTATGTATGACTTGCTATTACTAGCACAAAAGATCGACCATGTATAAACCCATCTAACAAGCCCAGGGCTTATAGTCGGAGATTTATTTATTTATTTAGCTTTGCCAACTAGGGCAGGGTCACCACAACAGCATATGCCAATTACTGTGAGCCCTTTTTACCTAACCCACCCTGTCAACTTTCCCTGTGGGAGGAAACCGGAGTACCCAAGGAAAACCCACGACTTTCGGCAGAGCGTTGACTTTTACTCTTTTCACACGAGGACTGGGTTCGAGTCGCATTGAGAAAGTTCTCACTGAGACTCGAACCTGCGGCCTTAGAGGTGAAAGGCAAGTATGCTAACCACTTGGCCACCGAACCCCACAAGGTTTATGGTATAGTCAGATTACTGTACTGTACCTAACAAATACTCAATAGTTAGTTAACCCATTAAGCACCAGCGCTCTGCCATTGACGAGTAAAATCGGCTGGCGTTAGACAGAGTAAAATACTAAATCAGGGTGCATCGCCACTCAATGGGTTAACTAGACACATGGGCAGATAGGCCAGTTAACCCATTAAGCGCCAGCGCTCTCCCATTGACGAGTAAAATCATCTGGTGTTAGACAGAGTAAAATACTAAAGTAGAGTGCATCAGGGTGCATCACCACTCAAGGGGTTAAGCATCCATCATGGCTACATATTGGACATTATCTTTTTAGAAGTATTCTTTTGTAATAGTTATATTCTTATTGTATAATTATAATAATCTATCTTTGTTAGCTTGCTCTCTAGCAATAAAAAACGAAACAATCTCAACCGGTTTCTGCGGAGCTAGGGAAATACATCCATTTACTAATATATATTGTTTCGCAGACCATCTAAGAACTGGTTTAGCCCTTATTGGAAAGTGTACTGTCCGTCCTTCACCATTACTGTTAAGAACATACCACCAGTACTCATGCATGTTAAAGCGTGAGAAGTCAGCCTTTTCGAGTAGCAATGACCCAGGAAAATCTGCAGCTTCTCTTCCCTTGCCTTTTACCACAAAGCGGAAAATGTCATGGTCCATATGAATATTAACTTTGGGTTCCAAACATTTAGATTTTAAACGGCCCAGAACAGCATCAGCAAATATCTCTGTGGAACTGGTAATCCGCTCTTTACTGGGATTTGGAGTACATGCATTGAAATTCCTACAAAATAGCAAATAAAACAGAATTAAGTATATTTTGTGTATAATTACAAACAGGATTTCTAATAAAACTTTCTATTGACACTATTCTCTCCCCAATAATAACTAATTTAACCCATGACTGGCAGATTGGCATTAGGTTAATATCTACTCCAGTATAATTAATATTGAGATCAATGAAATTGCACCGAGAAACATTAGCACTTAAATATATATTAAAATGTACATAACTTATAAGCTCTTCACCCAAATGGTTGGCTGGTTCCCATGAACAACTAGAGGAAGGCCAGTCTTTCCATTTAACAAGATATTGCATTTCCTGTATGTATATAAAATAAAGAAATTATCATTGTTTTGATTATATTTCAGACTTCTTCCTGTAGTGATACAGTACTGTATGCAGTGATAATCTATGACCAGGAGTCTAGGTAGCTACATATAAAAAAACCACCTCAGAGAATTATACAACATAACAAAGCAAAATCCTGTTTTATAGACAATTCACAATTTTTACATGGCTAGTTAGCAGTTAGATATTTTGTATTCAATGGAATTATCTATTAAAGTGCATGTATAAATACTATATTAAATCCTACAAGAGTATCATCCAGAACAATGCAGACACTTTATAGCGTTTGCATATTTACAATATAACTTCTAATCAATACAAAATTCAACAAGAAATAAATAATAATTGAAGTGTAAAAACCCAAAGGGCAAAGGCAAAGTGAATTTAAGTGATGTGTTTTGGACTTACATTTTCCCGTTCTCTTGAGGATATTATACGCTCCACTGTATAAAACCCCGGTAATATTTTTGTTTTCCTCTTCTTTATGCTAGGTTCGAATTCGCCAGTCGTCAATGCGTTTAAGTCCCGATAAAATCCTTCGGAATGCCCGCATCTCTTCTTTCTTGTCGCCATGTTGAAATTTCAGGTCATTAGCGCATGCGCAATATGTGACGATACGCTCCGCTGACAATTTCCAAATGTCACTATTTTCTGGCGATGATTCATTGACTACTTGTGGATGATATCTGTGGATGATATTCAAAAAACTTCAGGTAGATGTTCCTTCCCTGAATTCAGTGATAAATTTCAAAATTGAGGGAGTTGAAGAGTTACTACAGCCACAAAAGGTATGTGCACAAGATTGCACTTGGCCCATTGGCCTTGTTTCCATGTTTTCCTATTTTACAATGGCAGCTGCACATGCATGCAGGTTATATCCTGATACATTCTGTGCTTGAATTTGGAAAATATGTTTCACTTTGACCTTGAGCCCAATCACATTCTTTCTCTACTATGCACAAAATGTGAGAAAATAATCAACATGAAAACGAGGTCCATGGGCGAAGTGTAATAAACAGTAAAGTCTATTAAAGGCATATCTTATCTTTCCATAGAAATGGAACATTTATTGATGTAAGTAAACATCTTAATTTCTAGGATTATTACAACCACAATCCATATTGTTGGCTGCAGCCTTCACATATTGTTCGACTTCAACTTGTGATACCAACCAAAGCAAATGCACTTATCTGATTTCCAGAAGAAACTGACACGTACATTAATGAAATGCCACAGGTTAGATTAAGTCAAACTTAAAATATAAGCATTCAAAGGGAAATTCTATCCAAATCTTTGACACCACATGAAGCAAGATATCGCATACTATAAACTGCAGAATGTACAGTACAATCCTTTAATACAGGGGCGCAAGTGGTTGGAAAATGAAGACTTTCAAAGCTCATCAATTTTGTTGAAAGGAACGACATATTACCTGAAGACATCATGAAATTTATATATAACGCAGATATTTATACAGGAAAACTAACTAAATTCTTTGCTAAGGTAAATTATTCAATTAAGGCTGGGGTTGTTCTTCCAAAACCTTAAACTCTGAGCATGCAAAGGGATGATGGGTTGTTGCTCATTTAGACCCATAAACTTGGAAAATAACTATGGCATACAGAAGACTGAGAACAAAAAATATACCTGCTGCAAAGGCAATTTGCTGAATTTAAGGGCCTAATAGGCACTAACCCATCATCCTTTGCACGCTCAGATTTTAAGAAGGACAACCTTAATTGAATCAGCTGTGTACTATTTGTAATCCCACGTTTGTCACCATTTGCGAGTTTTTTTCTCTCAGTATTTTAACTGTAGGTAATTCACAACCACTGATCTGAAATAAGACTGGATAACACATCTATAGTATACAAAATCGGGTGGCTGCCGGAAGTCACCGGCAGCCACCCGATTCTGGGGCCCCACTTTTGTCCCCGAGCCGTCGGGGCAAAGCGCCGTGCAAGGGTACTAATTCCCCCCCCCGGCTATTTACACCCGGGGAAACGAAAGCATTAGCCAAGTCTAAAGTTCATCAAATATCGCGGGCGTGACCAACGAACCTTGAGTGGGTGGTCATCCTCACTGATCTCAAAAATATGGTGGACTGTCATGGATAGCGAACACTGAATGGTCAAATTTAAAATTTGTTGTTGTATGACAACTGATGACTTCAACTGACAGATACTTCATGAAAATAATTTGCTTTTTACACTACAGTATTTTGTAGTTTGCAAAAAACTTTGACAGCTTTCAAAGCAATTTGTTCTATAAAAAGTTTAATAAAACAATTACGGTATCAAATACCAATTGAAAAGATATGGAGCCAAATGAAGAGCGGCAAGGAAACGACAAGAAAGCCAAACGTCTAGCAAAAAGGAGGGAGCGAAGACGACAACGTTTGCTCGAGGAGACTGCTGAGGAAAGAGAAGCTTGCCTGGGAAAGCGTAGAGAAGCATGGAAAAGACTGCTGAAGCGAAAGGTAAGAAAAGGCTTGTCTTCACAACACTATGTAGTAATGTACTAATGTTACTGTAGCTATACAAGTTGAAGTATGATATTCGACCCTCTATATTCGACTGTTTCTTCACAATTTTCCAATAAAGAGTTTGTCAAGACATGCTCAAGTCAGTATAACCAGACTGTATTTTATTTATATCAGTTATCACAGCCAATTTTATGCTGTCAAATACCGTCGGTTGCAACTAAAGGTGAACAGTTGCAGATAAAACATTCTCTATTCTCATTAAAAAGCCTGTAAAGGTTTCCAGTAGGTCAATAGCCCAACACGTTCAGACCACACAAAGTTTTTTTACTTATTATTGTACACATAGGAAACAACAATTAAGTGTTGTTGTTCTTGACAAACATTGGAGATTCTAATCACGAGAATGTTTTTATGAGCAACTGTTCATCGTTAGTTGCAAGCGACGGTACAACATACTGTGAACATTTTTCCGACTGTGACCGAATGTGCAACGATATAATTTTCAAAGTTGTTATCAATTCCTAAAATTTGTTTATAGTAAAACGGCCTGCTCAGCACTCACTACTCACAATGATTTCATTTAGAAATGCAGTTACCAGGAAAGGAACTGATTCTAAAATATGTAAATTTAAAAGCATTGGCTAACAGAATAAAGTGATGTGAAGACAAGGTATAAACTTTTTTAGTATAAACCTACTAGTAGGCTATCATATATCGTGCGTTCTGATTGGCTACGCTACTAGTAGGCTATTAGTGATAGCCTACTAGTAGCAACAAGCGGCGAAGGGCGCGAGAGTCAATGGCCGTTTTTAAGTATTAAAAGCTGCATTTAAATGGAAAAAGCTTATCAAAATGGCCTAGTTTTGGTTCTGGATTACACACAAACAAAGAATCTTGGAAACTGCTAACACATGCGGTAAAATTTTTAAGTTTTCGCAACTTTGCTCGTAGTTTTGAACATGAAAGTGAATTTTTAAAATATATGCACAATGTTTGTTAATATTCCAAGCAGAACTGTTGAAATTCAAGAATACTTTAAGCTATTTACCCCTGTTTTCTCAACCTCTTTAGTGTGTGCTTGTTTTAAGTACGAGTTCATGTATTTATCTGTCATTTTAAAGAGTTTTTTCGTTTAAATTTTGAGATTTTGGCCGAGTTTGTTTTTCGCTTTTTCGAGCCTTTTTATAACTATTGTCTATGTATACACTAGATTATGGAAATTGTTTGCCTCTTTATGTTCCAGATATTTTAAAGATTTCAACGACATTCGGATAATCGGATTCTTTTGCATGTGTGTGCATTTTTATTCGGCTTTTTAACGTAAACTTTATTTACTAATTTAGTAACAATTCGGGAAGCCATTTTGTGTTTGAAATTTTGGACTTTTTAAGCCTTGTTTCCTTCTTTTAAATAAGTTTTAATTAACCAAAATTTGCTTCTATAATGGTCTCTTACTATTATAACTGTTTTACGACATGTTTTTTAACTTTTTTAAAACTCACAAGTTGTATTTTTCAAGTCATTCTTGGGAGTTCGCAACACTGAGTAGTTGTCAACAAAGCCAAGGCGAAATGTCGGCAAAGCCAAAGGAAGCCATTTAAACGCTCATTTTGTTAAAACGTTATTATTTTACATAAGAATCAAGTGAAAAATTCCGTTTTCTTTGTGTGGTTTATACTAAAACAATTAGACAACTCAGCCTCATTGTCTCTGAACGAATAGTCAACGAGGCTTCGCCTCGTTGACTATTCGCTCATAGACAACTCGGCTTCGTTGTCTAATTGTTAAATAGTTGCTATTTGTTATAAAATCTATAAATAAACAGATTCAACAATAATTTTGCCTCGAATAATTTGCATATTCTATGCTGCATGTTTATATTTTATTTTTATAGCATAAAAATAAAATTGTAATACTATGAAATAAAATACATTTCTGTTTATTAACCAGTACTTATTTAATGTCTTCTTCATCCAGTGGTCATAGTAAATTTCGACTTCTAGCAAGTAAATATTTGACAAGCAGTCTGGAAAAAGCACAGAAATAAGCACAATAAGCCATTTTATAGTAACAATATGAAAAGTTTTTTTCTTTTTCCATGACTTTTAATGCATCAGCCAAATCCAAGTGTGCCCATCCCCCTCGCCCAGCAATTTTCCTGTAAAGCACATCCTGGGGGTTGAGCATTTCTACTCGAACCTTAGCCCCAGCGGGGCATTTGAAATTAAGGATTTGGAGGTTTTGCGATCACTGATAACTTGATAATAATATAAAACAAAACACTTCTATCTGCAACTTTTACAATCATTTATAACTTGATAATAATTTAAACCAGTCAAGTTGTAGTTTAAATAGAGAATAATACATGGGTGCACGAAATACCAGATTTATTTCGAGTGTTGAACATGAGTGTGCAGCGCACAAGTGAGCGCAGCGAACGAGTGAGATGTCATGTTCAACACGAAAAATAAATCTGGTATTTCCAACCACCCATGTATTTTTCTGTTTATTATATAAAGGACAGTCTTTGAAAAGCGATAATTTTTACAGAAAAGCGATAATGGAAAAGCGATCATTTTCACATGTGAGATTATCATGAATAATTTCACATGTGACTGTGAGATTATCATTTTTATCAGTGCTCGAAATCTCTATAAAACACTATACATTATAATAAAAATTCATAAATTTGAACCACGCTAGAGCATGACAACAGCAAAATGCTTTAGAGTATGATGCACAATATTTTGGGAGGTGAAATACATGAACAATAAATCAGAGAGTGTTTACTTGAAACTCACTGGGGGGCGGGGGCAACACCCCTGATAATTGTTCATGAGGAATTTCAGGTAGATTTCCAGTGCACTTTTAGGTAAATTTAAGTAGATTTGCAGAAGATTTTCAGGGGATTTCAGGTAATTCTCAGGACATGAGAAAGTGAATTTGGAAAACTGTATTTTCGGAAAAATTATTATATGTTAAATCATCTGTTGTACATCTGGAAACATTTGGTAACCACCACACCCCCCCCCCCCTATCTAACCTCACACACACCCTGAGACGAAGTGGTCGCAACGGTACTGAGTATACATCTTTTGAAAACAGGCGAGGGGTTATTGCATACATGTATTTCTAGTAAATTGATATTAACTCTATGTTTCAATTCGAAAATTTCGAAAGATGCAAAATTTGGGCAATGTTTATATCTGGGGTCTCCCTTTCTTATGAGCAGAACTGATGCACAGAATGGACTTTATAGAATCTTTAAATTAATATTTCAAAGTATGTTGATTTGGAATTTATCTTAGACCTTTCTGTTTTTATTCAAATTACAAAAATGATAAGCTTCTGCATGAACGACGTAACAATTTGTTTCTTGTCATGAATAAAAAACTCTGGCGGTTGTTGGTGGGTGGTATTGGGGTGTGGTAGCTTCCCCCGTCTCCTCCCCCCCTTAACACTCATTTCTTACAAACTCAAACTGTTTGTTCTTCTTATGTTACTTGTGTACTAAGCTAAATGTTCAAAAGAACATAATGTCAAAAAAATAGAGAAGACCGAATAATGAACCCTTTCCAGATTTTTCTTAAATTTCAGACTGTCTTAATAAGACTTGTAAAAAAGTATATTGCTTATCATGGGTTGCATGGTCCTCATGGGTTGCACGGAAAATATAGGCCCTATAGGAAGCCCAATGACGATCCACTATACATAAATAGTACTCTAAGCACAATGCATATATAGCTAGGAAGAACAAGCCACAGGACAAGGACATTGTCAATTGCGGTTGTTCGGGGGGTACGGTGTACCCTCTTCGGAGAACATACTGACATCCCGGTCTCAGCAACCAGACCAATCAAGCCCCACCTCAAGATCGCCTACCGCACCTCCACAAAATAAAATCTGCATCAATGACTCAAACTGCCTTTGGGAGCTCAGTGTGATATTTGCATGAATAGAATAACTTAAATAATCAATTTAAGCAAAGCTATAAATTGCGGTTAATGGAGTGATATGTTCTAGAAGACTCCATTTGCCCGAGGGTGTTTTCAGTCTGCCAACACATCTGCGTCACAAAATCAATCCGTGCAAGGTACGTACAAGGTCCAAGTACCTTGGCAGAACAAGGGAACCGTTTTCTAGTCCTGTTAATATTACAAAATATCAGATAAAAATCGAACTTTGGCTACTAAGCATGTGAACAACTGATGCTAACTTGAGATTAACCAATCAGAAATTATCCTGAAGGTTTTTCCTTCACGTGCATACATACAATGCCCCCCTTTTGATCAAGGACTTTTGATCGCAGTTTCGACGTGCCTTGTTCATTCGCAAGACTTTAGCCAGTGCGTTAACAGCTCTGGCAAAAATTTTAGTTTATAATTCAAGGGATAAAAACCTTGGCAAAGAAGTGAAAATTTGGGGGAAAAAAATTAAATATCGTTGACTTACAATGCCTAAAGAAAAAGGCAAGCGTCGTTCAGGACCAACTCGAGGCTCAACTCGTGGCCGTCCGCAGCGTTGGCATCGAGCAAACACCGGCTGCAGATGTTGGTGAAAGTTCGACGATGCCATCGAGTACTGCTGGGGTGAATTACGCTGACTTATCAACGGAGGTTCTCCATCTCCTCCTGGCGCAACAAAATCTAGCGCTTTCTGGTTCGCGTGATATTCTTCTTCGTCGCCTCGCCGATCACGATGGAGCAGAAGTCCCAGCTGCATCGAGTGCCAATCCGAGACCCAGCTCAACACCGGATTTTTCAAAAAATCTAAAAACTGCTTACCTCTTGCCGAAAACCGTTGATAGTAATTTACTCGACAAAGTCAAACAAGGTCACACTATTGGGCCTTTCAGTTCACCCCCATTTCAAAATTTTCAAATTTACCCTTTGGGTCTCTTTCCTAAAAAGAATTCGTCCAAATGGAGAACAATTTTCCGCTTGTCGTATCCAAAAACTTTGAACGCCAGCGTCAATGCGAACACTTCCTCCGAGGAATATTCGCTACAATATGTACGCCTTGATGATGCTATAAGAATCCTTCTAAAGCTCGGTCCAAAATGTTTCATGGCCAAAACTGATGTTAAATCCGCCTTTCGTAACATACCAGTACATCCTGATGACTGGGAACTTCTCGGCATGAAATGGCGTGATTTGTATTTTTTCGATCGTGTACTTCCTTTTGGTCTTCGAAGTGCCCCTTTCATTTTCAACATGCTTTCTGATGCACTCGAATGGATTGTTATACACAAACTAGGAGTTTCAAACGTTCTCCATATTTTGGACGATTTCTTTATAGCCGAACCCACACCACGTTCGGCATGTTTAACTTCCTTATGTAAATTGTTGTGCCTGTTTACCGAGTTAGATGTTCCAATTGCCCCTGGAAAAACGTATGCCCCTAACCAAGTATTGGAGTTTCTTGGGATTTCTTTAGACTCTGTCCGCATGATAGCTTGTCTTCCCCCTGATAAACTTGGTCAAGCTAAGTCTTTGCTTGAGAATTGGCAAAAACGTTCATCGTGTAAGTTAAAGGAACTTCAATCTCTAATTGGCGTTCTCCAGTTTGCATGTCGTGTGATTGCCCCGGGACGTACGTTTCTTCGTCGCATGATCGCTTTAACATGTGGGGTAAAACAGCCTTACCATTTTGTTCGATTAAACTCAGGGTTTTATAAAGACTTAGCTATGTGGGAACTTTTTCTAAAACATTAGAACGGTATTAGCCTTTTTCTCGAGTCCGAACAGACGCCATCGCCAACACTTCAACTGTATACAGACGCAGCTGGTTCCATAGGTTTCAGTGGTTATTTAGCAGGGCAATGGTTCCAAGGCCTTTGGCTGCCGGAACAAAATATCAACCAAAAAACCGGTATTTCGATCGCATGGCAAGAACTTTATCCAATTTATCTTGCCTGCTGTCTCTGGGGATCCCAGTGGACATCTAAACTCATTGTGTTTTTCTGTGACAACGAGTCCATCGTTCAAGTTCTTAATCAAAAAGCCTCTAAAAGTCCGAAGATAATGGATTTACTGCGACCAATTGTCCTTTGTATGCTAACAAATAATTTTACGTTTACCGCTAAACATGTGCGCGGAATCGATAATGGCATTGCTGACTCGCTCTCTCGTTTTCAGATGGACCGCTTCAAGCAATTAGCGCCGTTGGCCTCTCCTCTGCCTTGCGTCATCCCGTCATCGATGATTCAAACCTAAGAGACCGTGTCTATCAATTAATTCAACATTCTTGGGCGACCTGAACAAAACAAACATATGCAGCCGGTATTAAACGGTTTATTTCTTTTTGTCTCGAAAAAGGGATCGTGACACCTTGTTCACCTCTGCTGCCTGCGACTGAAATTACTTTACTTTACTTTGTTGGACATTTATCCCAATCAGTTTCTTATGCAATGTCAAAACGTATCTAGCCAGCGTGTCTTATCTGCATGTCATTTTCCAAGTGCCATTCAATATGGGGACCATGCAACTATTAGAAAAATGTCTGAAAGGTCTGAAATGCCTGAAGGGTGAAAAACGAGAGATCGTCGGCCCATCACTTTTAAAGAACTTGCATGTCTTCATCGTGCACTACGTCCCCAGTTTACAGATTCTATAGACAATGTGATGCTCTGGGCTGCCTTTACTTTAGCCTTTTTCGGCAGTGAGTTTACTTGTAATTCCCTGTTTGATCCTGAATACCACCTTTCAAGAACTGGCATTATTTTCTACCCGAACATTTTGAATGCAGAACACTTTGACGTCATCATCAAACGCTCAAAAACTGACCCATTTCGCCGTGGATGCCGTTTAACAATTGGATCATCGCTTAATGAATTCTGCCCTGTACGAGCAATGAAGAATTATTTACTCCAAACACCTTCCATTCCCCGAAAGTCGACCTCTTTTTCAGTTTGAATCTGGAGCTCCACTCACCCGTGCAACACTAACTTCACATCTACGCAGTTTACTTCAGCAGCAAGCACTAGACGAAACCCTGTATGCTTCACATAGCTTCAGAATTGGAGCAGCTACAGCAGCTGGTTCAGCAGGACTCCCTACTTGGCTAATAAAGACTCTTGGACGCTGGTCCTCAGATTGTTATGAAAGGTATATAAGAACTCCGAGGGACGTTTTAGTGTCTGTAACATCAAAACTCATTGCAAATACAAACCAAAAGGTCTAAGTCCACTCTGTTAATTATTATATTTACTTTAGCTGTTAGTGGTATAGCTTGCATGGTTATGTGGATCCTTTTCGCGTACTTCATGGAGGGTTGGTCATTCATACTGTGATTTCATAATGCAAACAGATCCATTGAATTTGCGTTAACGGTCCACATAACCGGCTAATAATTATAAGCGTGTCGTAGCCGGACTTGGCCGCGTCGGCAATGAACTGAAACGGGTCTAACTATTTTTTCCAAATAAAAACAACAACAAAAGTTTAAATGGTTAACGTATCTGCCTTACATTGACATGCTATAAACGCAAAGAAAAATTATTTAAAAAAAAAAAGTCTCGCTATTTCCTTGCCATGCAGTTTATTTTTATCCACCCATTTTTCACTTTATTGCCAACCCGGTTGACTCTGTGCTGCTTCCCGTGGCGGAAATGACAACCTATACTTCGTGTAGATTGTCATTAATGGCAGGGAAGTGCTGTCCGATGGACAACACTTCACCATGTGAAGCGCAATCACTGCTCATTCAGGTCGCACTGAAGACCTGAATGAGCAGTCCTAGAGACTCGATGTGGTCAGTCAGGTTATCAGTTGCGGCCCGGGGTAATGTGCCCTATACCAATAGTTGTTCACCAGTCCAACTAGGTCTCAATGTCGACGGCCTGACGGATCTGAACGGGGTTTGCCTGTTCCTCTGTTATCTAGAGGTCCGCCTGTTCCTCTAGAACAACCTACAGTTTTTGTGTGTATCCTCAGCCAGCTTTGAGTACCCTGGGTAATGTGCCCTATACCAATAGTTGTTCACCAGTCCAACTAGGTCTCAACTCGCTGAACGACATGCACAGAGTCAAGCATGCCCTCTGCAGTCTAGAGATTTGCCTGTTTCTCTAAATAAAACTTAAGTTAGCGAGAGCCTCTAGACAGTTCGGCCGGAACTGTTTTCGAGCACTTCTCTGCCCAAAATATATGCCACAAAATGTGTTTCAAGTTATTGTTGTCCTGCTTAGTGGCCAGTTGTTCGATTTTAACTATCTATCTCTTTCCAACATATTCAACTTCATTAACTAGAATTTAATAGCAACTGGCCCAGTACTTCTTAAGAGAGTAATTAATTAATACTAATCTACTGGCTATTGATATCAACTCCTTGGCCCTCCCAGAAAAAATAAGAGAATAATCTACTTTAATATAAGACATCTGTGAGCAATCGAAATTGATGGTTAAATACAAATTGATGTTTAAATACAAGTTTGCTGCTGCTGAATGTTTTTTTATTTCTGATGAAACCATTTAAAGAAACTTTTACTTGATAATTAACTCTCTTTTGAGCAGGGTGAAATTTAATATAGTTGGACTTTTCAACATTCAAAGATAACTTATTTGCACATAACCACTGATAAACATGTGAAATTTCCTTGTTGACAATGGTTTCTAGTGTTAATAAACTAAACCTACCTACAGTACGACCAATTAAAAGATGAAGTAACTGGTGTCGTGGATTTCGGAAATGGAGATTGTATCGGTGAAGTAGGCAAATTCAGCATTGGTGTAAATGGCACAAGGAATTATAGGGAATGGAAACAGCCATTGGGGTACCTTCTTGTCCATGAGGCATGCCCGAGTGAAAAGATAAAGAGTACGCTATTCGAAACGATAGACGAGGTGACATCACTTGGTTTACATGTAAAAGGCATCATTTCTGATTTAGGATCAAACTTTCAGAAGCTTGTTTGTGAACTATACATAACACCAAACCAACCCTGGTTCACATAACACTAAACTAACCCTGGTTCACCTACAACCAACCCTGGATCACCTACAAGGGAAGAAACCTGTATGACCCTCCTCAGTTGATAAAAGCAATTCGAAACAACCTAATGAACTATGATTTTCATATCGGAGAAAAAATTGCTTTCGTGGAAAGACATTGAAACAGTATACCAACAAGATTCTAAGCAATCGATTTGTTGCTGCCCTAAATTAACAAAGAACCATATAAACCTGAACAGTTTTCAGAAAATGAAGGTGAAGTATGCGACACAAGTCCTTAGTAATACCACGGCATCTTCAATTGTGATGTATGTCTCGCTTGGTCTCTTTCCTGCAGTGGCTGCTGGGACAGCTAAGTTGCTTTCAAAGTTGGACGACATATTTGATTGTCTCAACAGTTCTTCATTCAATACTGCAAAAATGTTTAAGAAGCCACATTTACTGAAGATTCTCCTCATCACTCCTTTCTGGATGAGATGCTAAAATTCATTCCTACCATACTCTGTCATTAGTCATACTCTGAACACTGACTTAAAAGTCATTATACACATAATTTTCTTTTGTGTATTCATTATCTTTTGAATTCTTGTTTTATATGTATTACCCCATTAGGTTCCCATAAATCAGATATGAATAGACCAGTGCATAAAAAACTAGCTTTAGAGTATTAATTAATATTTAAATATGTTAGTCACAGCGAACATGTATTTCAAATCATACATTAACTCAAAATTGTCATTTTTTGTGTTTGCAGGGTTAGATGGACGCGTTATTCGGCTTGACTATGTAAGGGATCCCAAATTTAATAAGGACAACGAAAAAGAATTGTTATGCCTGGAAAATTTTGCTGACATTAACCGGGTAATGTACTAAAGTAGTGTACACATTTGCATATTACTAAGTACTAACACACATACGAAGTAACACAAGTGTAAACTGTAGGCATGTAAATCTTTTGCAAATACATGCATATTTTGCTCTTGGGGGAGGGGGTAAATCAGCAAAATAAGACGGCAAAATAAAAATGACGTACCGAAATGAAAACCTAAATCAGTAACATTTAAAAGAAATGAAATGATTTAATGTGAACATAAGAAAATATGGTCCATGTGTATGTTGTTCACATTAGGCTGCATTTTACACTGCACCTGAATTTATGTTTACACTGTTCAGAATGCCCTGGCTACTATAAACTATGATTATATGATAAAATAAAATGAAAACTGTGAATAGTGTAAAATTTGTACACAATTCCCAAACATTACTCCTGAACTGCCAGTGCTGATCTTGTGATAAAAGAATCCGGGTACAGTGTCTCAAATTAATGTCATTTAACCTTATTTAAATTTAGGATTTTTTATTAGTGTGGATTATGCGCTACGATAATGTATGTGCAGAATTTGATGCCGATGTAATTGAAAAATGCATGAGTGAACTTGTCCCCAATCAGCAAAGGAGATGGTATAAGGGGGGTGTCAAGCTTATGATGCTGGTTTATGTTGTGGTAAGATTTTTTTAATATTTAAACAGTCTTTTTCATCGAACAATAATTTCCCTTTATGCAGTAAATTAAACGTTTGTTAACAGATGCCTATTTAAAATTAATGTTGAAATAATTTCTTTATAGAAAATTGACCATACGAAATCAACTTGCATTTTACAAATCGTATTTAGTCTTATGCATATGGCATATACTGTATATATAGCATATTTACAACATTTTTTATCCTTTTTTATAGTTTCATGTCACTGCAAAACTTGATCCAAACTTACTGGGAATATTAAAATTTGTTTCGACTACTCTACCCGACTTGAATCAACTACCGTTATGGGCGAGGTTACAAGGGCAAATTGAACGAAGGAGACACAAGTTATACTATTTCAAAGTGTTTCATGTGCTTAAAAATAATAAATTAGATTACCATATTACCTGTTTAATTGCTGTTAACAGAAATATAATGTTATAACCCGTTTAGTACCAGACTGCTAACTTTGCTAATTGCACACTGAATATAATTTTGTTGCCAAAAAAGGTGCACTTATATTTCACGGGAGGGATAGAATGCGCACTCAGGTGATAAGTGAGGAAATTCGCACATCAGTGACATCACTAAATTATCAAATTTTGGGTAGTTTCGAAAGTACATTTTGTCAAAAAATAAAAAAAATAATGTGCTCGCATAATGCACACCTGACTTCAATTCTTAACACACACACTTCATCTCGAAAAATGCACACGGAATATCTTCTGTGCGCACAGCAAAGTTAGCAGTCTGGGTTTAGTTAGTGGCGAAGCCAGCGTCATGTGAGTGGTAATGCAAACGCCATGAGTGGTCAGATGGACATCCTAGGGGGTCCGGGGGGGGACACTATTTGCAGCAATCTGAGCATCAAATTTCAGAAAATAGCTTGACCTAACTAAGGAAAAGATGTGGATATTTTGGCATATTTTAGACAACAATAATGAAGATCGACACAAAAATAGGAAATCTGTGGTCTGCAGTTCCGCTCTAATTATAGTCATACCGGCAATTGTGTATTTCTTTTCGATCAGAAAATATTACATGCATGTTCTGTATTATCATATATTCTGTATAGACCACATAATTTTTAATTGATTACTTTGATATGCTATCCCCTTGCAGTATTCCAACGTGAAGTCTGAAAAGTTGTTTACATTTCCAGAACTAGATAAATTTTATCCACATATACTAACGGAACATAATGACAAATAGCTGCTAATACAGTCAGTATAATCTAGAATGTAGGTATAATATGCAGACATGGAAAATATAACGCATTAGCATGAGCCGTGATCAATTTCCTTAATTTAAAATCAATCGCCCAATTTATGACAATATTAGATACGGAAAGGAATTAGACATTATTGAGTTTGAGTTAAAATTTTACTGTCAGTTTACGGGAAGTATGTACCAAATGGTAAATACAATGTAACAATATATATTTAAAATTTCTTTGTTTGTTTCACAAACAAGTATATATCAAATATGTTGCACAATCGCTATTCGCTAAAATATTTGTGTTGCGTGTTGAAATGTATAAGCCTTGCAGCGCTATTTATAGAACTACATTGTTTACTACATTGACCTTGACATTGTATTTCATACAGTATTATACTAACGCTCGATGCTTTATACGCCTATGCTCAGGTTGAAGACTAAGGCCCGGTTTAGACGGCGAACTTTTCATGCGCCGAATCTAATGCAAGAATTAAGTGCGACGTTGGAGCGGCGTCTAAATCAATTAAGTTCGGCAGGTTTTGATTAAGTTCGACACGACTCGAAGATGCGACAGGACAAGTCGTATATGCGACACAGGTTCGACATTGATTTAGACGCCGTGCTTTTCATGCGCCGAACCTAATGCATAATTATTTTTTAACATAATATGATTATCATATATTTGCATTGTAAATATTTCCAATATAATGTCTTCGCAATTTGGTACGGTGCAATTAAGTTCGACGTCTAAATCAGTTTCCGATATTTTGCCGTATCTACGACAATTAGATTCGGTGCATGAGAAGTTCGCCGTCTAAACCGGGCCTTAAATATTCAAGACAAAATAACGATAACTAAATAATACTAATAGCTTATTTAGCCCAAGCCATTCTTTCTTTGAATACCACAACATTTGAAAACCTTTCCCGAAAATGCAGAAAATGGGTTTTTCACAAATTCCCAAACAATATTGTTAGGTTAGAGTAAAGAAGAAGTCGACATGCTTGAATGACCTGAAGACGTGTTCATTCAGGCTGAAAGCTTCGAGCTAAGAGGCTCTGATCAGGTTGTGTTGCCCGTTCAGTCATGCAAATTGAAAATTGCATGACCAAGGCATTAAGAACAGCTGCATTGCGTGTGCACGAATGGCGAAAGCCGATCAGAAACCAACAAACCTAATATAAAATAATATAGCTAGTCATGAAATTCTGAAAATGCATGACCAAAACACACAGCGAGCAAACCACACAGCAATCACAAGCAATCGTTTTCCACGCTCTTATGCAACTGGTCATGTATGTGAAAATATGCAGGACCACTCAGTTGCCAAGGTCAAAGCGAAAATCAATAAAATACGAGAATATATAGCGAAAATACCGCCTAAATACCACTGATTTGGGTAAACAAAATAATAAATAAAATACTTAGGCATAGAAGTGCAAAGATAAAGTATAATTCTATTGTAAAGAATTATATTGAACTGATTTTTAAACATTTTGGGGGAAATTTTTAGTCATTATGCACTACATGACCTGCATGACCGCTTGGTTCGCCACTGGGTTTAGTATTTTTCCACAAGTGAGCATAACAAATCCTACAAGTTGATTGGTCAAATTTGACGTATTGAGCTGCTATATTCACCTGCAGGTGAATATAACAAAACCAAAATGCAAGTTGCTGACAAAGTTACATGGAAGTTGCTGACAAAGAAATAAGCAAAATTAAAGTAATTTCAGTCCAAAAAAAACCACAAAAGACTTGTGTAAAAATACTAAAATAATTATTTGCTTCAGGCTCGGTGATTATTGGCAAATATTCCCTGATAATCACCTCACCTTTGGCAAATAATTGTTAAATATTATACATTTGGTACAAGTTAATTCGACTTTATTATTTTTGTTAGTATTGGTTGGCTATTGCTATTTGTAATTTCAGTTGAATTCTTGACATTGCATTATTGTATTATATTACCTTTTCAATTTGACCTAAGATTTTTGATAATTGAGAACAAATTTCACATGGACTAAACATCATGCTATGTATGAAGGGTGATCAATATCAAAAACATCATTCGATGATTCTGTACTTCGTTGGATGATTATTCATGTTGTTTAATGATTATGCAAGTTGTTAGATGATTACGTGGTTTGCCCATTTCACGTGTTTCGTTCGATGATTCCGTATGCTGTCATTCTGTATGACGTTCAATGATTCTGTATGCTGTCATTCCGTATGACGTTCGATGATTCTGTATGCTGTCATTCCATATGACGTTCGATGATTCTGTATGCTGTCATTCCGTATGACGTTCGATGATTCTGTATGCTGTCATTCCGTATGACGTTCGATGATTCTGTTTGCTGTCATTCCGTATGACGTTCGATTATTTTGTATGCTGTTATTCCGTATGACGTTCGATGATTCTGCCTGCGCCTTCAAGCAAACTAGCCTGTGGATTCTGAGCCACAAGTTTATAGATTCATGTCTCGCTATTTATAATGCTAACCCTAATCCCCACCCTAACACTAACCCTATTAGCGAGGCATGAATCTACATCCTTGTCTGTTGCTTTGTCTAGCACATCTAGCGCCCTCGTGTTCTTCTGTGCTCGTGTTGTTTTTATAATTGTTTGGTTGTCATTTCGTTTTTACGGTGCATTTTTTTACATGGATTTACATGAACAGTCACCTTGTGATAAAGATTTCATAAACACAGCAACATCAATATTAAGAAATACGTTAAATCAACTTCAAGATTTAAACTCGTCCACACAATCAAGTGCGGAATTGAGTCCTCAAACTGAAAGTCAAAAAGCACAACTACCTGTACCTCGACCTGTACTAGCACCGAGTGTAGTACCTCAACAACCAGTTTACAGAACACTTAGTTGAAAAGCAGAGATTAACTAACCATCAAAGTGGAAATAGAAAGCTACACTCCACTGAAACAATTCGGCTACTTATCACTAACCACATTTTTAGAGCAATGGACGAAAAAAGATTACAGCAATGGTTTTAATAGACCTGAGTAAAGCCTTTGATAGCAAAGCCATGAAAGACTACTCCAAAAGCTCCAAAATGTAGGCGCTTCTTCCTCTAGTGTTGATTGGTTTCAGAGTTATCTATCCGATAGATATCAAGTCACACGCATTGGTCAATCTACATCAACTCCTTTATTGGTGAAACATGGAGTCCCACAAAGCTCCATCTTGGGTCCACTTCTGTTTACAACATACATTAACGATTTACCCAAAGTTGTTTCGAACTGTGACGTAGAATCATATGTTGACGACACAAAGACGTTTATATCATTTTCCTTATCAGAAGCCGTCCTTGGCCTGTTAAGCCTTTCCCAAGATCTCAGAAGTATAGCAGAATGGTGCTGTTCTAATAAGCTTCTAATAAATCCCTTGAAGACAGAGTTTATGATATTTGGAATGGAGAAATCGATAAAGAACCTGCCAAACTTATCAATTCCTTTTCTAGGAAAAATATTTACACCTGTCACAGTTTGTAAAGACCTTGGTCTCACTTTCGATGCCACTCTGACATTTGACGATCATATCAATTCATTGACGTCGACCCTAACATCAAGTCTGTGTCAAATCAACAGAGTTCGACACTTGTTCGACAAGGATGCCTTGTTGGTCATGATAAACTGCCTAGTATTTAGCAAACTTTACTATTGCTCCACGGTTTGGTCTGGCACCACCCAAAAGAACATTAAGAAACTACAACAAGTACAGAACTTTGCAGCACGAATCGTAACCGGAACTAGAAAGTATGATCATATCACCCCGGCTTTAGATAAGCTTGGATGGTTGTATTGTACCGTAATGCTATTATGATGTATAAAATAGTTCATGGTCTTGCACCTGCCTATCTTAGTTCCAAGCTAGTAATCCGTTCGCAACTTCATAAACATATTACGATGTAGAACATCTAAAGCTAAGCGATCCTTTTTTAATCATGCAGCACTGCTGTGGAACTCATTTGATCTTTCAACTCAAAACATTTCAACTCTAGGAGGATTTAAAAAGGCTGTACGAACAGAGTTAATCAATAGACAGAATTAATTTTTAATAGTCCTCGTAATATACAGTTACTGTAATTCTAGTTTAGCTACAGACAATCTATCTTTTTAACATAAGTTCTAAATAATTGCATGTAAATATCATATTACTACACTTATTTGTAAATTAGTTATGAAAAGCCCTTATGGGGATAAACTAATAAATCATATTGTATTGTATTGTATAGTGGCCAAAGTTCATTTTCGATGCCATCAACATCGTTTAGTACAGTGAGTCAGAAAAGGGTAAATGAGAATTTCAGGTAAGATAAACAATATATCGGCTATTCCATATATATAAACATAAAATCTAAATTTTCTATATTTGTCGATGGAATGATCCTGAGCATCCTTCCATTTCTTGCTTGGTTGTACCACAGTATAAATACACTGGTAAACCACTCTAAACGAAATTTTGCGTAGTCTATTTGGTCCGAGCCAATATTGTGCTGCTCTAGTTGAGAAGTTATTTCAATAAGGATTCTTCTTCCGTAATGGACTATAGCATCCATTCCCTAAAATATTTTAGTGTAGAAATGTGCTAGACAAGCAACAGACAATGGCTCAGAATCCGCAGGCTAGTTTGCTTGAAGGCGCAGAATCATCGAACGTCATACTGTGGTCATACGGAATGACAGCATACAGAATCATCGAATGTCATACGGAATGACAGCATACAGAATCATCGAACGTCATACGGAATGACAGCATACAGAATCATCGAACGTCATACGGAATGACAGCATACAGAATCATCGAACGTCATACGGAATGACAGCATATGGAATCATCGAACGAAACATGTGAAATGGGCAAACACGTAATCATCTAACAACTTGCATAATCATTAAACAACATGAATAATCATCCAACGAAGTATAGAATCATTGAATGATGTTTTTGATATTGATCACCCTTCATAGCTATGGCTATGCTATTGGTTTTAAAACATATTGCCATTTTTAAACATTCTCATACATCCAAATGCAGGCTGCTGCATGCAATAAGATATGAATAATTTTGTTGTTCACCACTCAATAGGTTTTAAGATGGTTGTCTCTGTTATGCAATGTATATTCAAATTGTAAACTCTAGGGGAAAAGACCCTAACTGCGATGACAAAAGAACATGTTCCCAAACCGCTTTCGGATATGCAAAGATCGAAACTTAGAATTGCCCACCTAAATGTTCGCTGAATTAAGAATAGGAATCATCTTATACAGGTTCGAGAACTTATGAAGGACAGGAACTATGATATTTTAGCCTTGTCAGAGTTGTGGTTAAACTCCACGGTGACAAACGCGGAAGTAGAAATCAAGGGCTTTAAACTAACAAGATTGGACCGTTTGGGAAAGACTGGAGGGGGTGTTTGTGTCTATTCTAAATCGTCGATTAAAGTCAAATGTCTCAAAAACATAACAGGGATATCTGAATTCGGATTTCATCAGCTATGGATGCTAATACAACTCAGGAAACTAAGATCAATTCTCCTCTGTGTGACATATAGGGTTGATTATTGTCCTACTTCAACCTTTCATGATACTTTCATGGAAAATTATATACATGCTCTCACATTAGGAAAAGAGATAATTGTTGTAGGTGATTTAAATTGTGATTTGCTGAAACCGGATTCTCCAGAGGCTATGTCGCTACTAGATTTTTGTACAAGTGTGAATCAAACTCAATTGATAAAAGAACCTACACGAGTAACAGAAATGTCATCTTCCCTTATTGATATTATTAGAAAATCGAATGTCAGTTTAGTAGAAAATCATGGGGTGGCTTTATCTCACATTAGTGATCACGATCTAATATATGCTTCTTTCAAACTTAAGATGTCGAAGCTGCCACCTAGTTATAAATGTGTGAGATCCTACAAAAACTACAAACCTGATAGTTTCCTTGCGGATTTACAACGAATACCTTGGTATGATATTTCCATCATGGATGATGCAAATGAAATGCTAGACCATTTCAATGAGAGGTTTCTCCATGTAATGGAAACACATGCACCTGTGAAAACAGTGAGGATTAAACACCGCAGCTGCCCCTTTATTAGCACAGAAATTCAAGAACTTATGCAATACAGAAATAACCTATTGAAAACAGCTCGAAGTACTAAATTAGCAACAGACTGGGAAATGTATCGTAAACTAAGAAAAGAAGTAAAATCCAAGCTGAGAGATGCCGAAAGGGAATATGTACGGAAAGGACTAGAGCACAGTCACAACACTAATTCAAAGTGGAAGATAATTAATTGTATTCATCGTAAAGAAAGCACTCAACAAGTCTACACAAAGGATATGAAACAAGTTGCTAATGAGTTTAATCACTTTTTCACCTCGGTTGGTAGGAGAGTATCAGAAGATTGCACATCTTTAATAGAATTATATAACCTGCCTGCACCTCCAACAAGTGTTTCGCTGGCTGTTGCTGAGTCACAAAATTTTAGTTTTGTTCCTGTCTCGTGTGGGGAAGTACGAAGGACAGTAATGGCATTCCAATCGAACAAAGCTCCTGGCCATGACAAAGTACGAATGTCTACGATAAAGGATGCACTTCCATGTATTCTCCCAGTTATTACTGACATGATAAATTGCTCGTTACAGACTTCAGTCTTTCCATCAGCCTGGAAAATATCATAAGTAATACCACTTCTTAAAGAGGGAGATCACGAAGTGGCAAATAACAATCGACCACTATCGTTACTACCAGCGACTTCTAAAATTTGTGAACGAGTAGCTCTAAATCAACTGACCTCTTATACGAACAAAAAGAAATGCCTAAGTAAACATCAAAGTGGTAATAAACAACTACATTCATGTGAGACTCTTGGCGTGTTTATCACAGACAAGATGTTTAAAGCAATGGACTCAAAAGAACTGACAGTCATAGTATTGCTGGATTTGTCAAAAGCGTTTGACAGTATAGATCACCGCAAACTCTTAACAAAGCTAAAAGCATTAGGCCTAAGCCTTGGCGCCTTAGAATGGTTCAAAAGTTACTTGACCGGAAGGACGCAGCAGATGAAGATTGGCTCAGTTGTGTCAGAACCAGGTCATATCAATCATGGTGTACTGCAAGGTTCGATATTAGGACCTGCTTCGTTCAATATATATTTTAATGATTTGCCCACCATCCCGAATTTCGGTGACTTGAAATCGTATGTAGATGATTCAAAATTGTATCTTTCATTTCCCATCAAGTATGTTAGTGAAGTTATGCGGAATATCAATGAAGACCTGTCAAAAATCACAGCATGGTGCTGTCACAATAGTCTACTAATTAATCCAGACAAGATCAAAGTGTTAGTACCAGGAACACACAAAATGTTGCAACGATTACCGGATGACTTTTATGTGACATTACTTGAGAAAAGGATTACTCCCACAATTTCAGCACGCGATCTTGGGATTCAACTTGATTCAACACTAAGTTTTAACGAACATATAGCAAACACTGTTTCTACTTGCATTGCGAGCTTATGTCCGATAAACAGGGTCAAACATCTTTTTGACCCTAGGATTTTGGAAAATGTCATCTCGTCCCTAGTATTTTCTAAATTGTATTATTGCTCAAATGTATGGTCCAGTACGACCAAGAAGAACATAGAAAAATCACAAAAAGTGCCAAAATTCGCGGCGAGAATAATCACAGGAATAATACTCCAATTACTCCAATACTCAAACAACTGAATTGGCTACCTGTCCCAGACATGTTAAAATACTTTGTTGGCTTTCTAATGTTCAAATGTTTGAATGGACTAGCCCCTGACTATCTCAATTCATATTTTCAGGAGAGATTATCTATACACAATAGAAACACCAGAAATAAACAAAAACTAAACATTCCAGCATATAGGTCGGCGGCCGGACAACGAACATTTGCATACCGAGCAGTATCCCTGTGGAACTCTCTACCTAGTAACATTACTGTACATGATAATTTTTATAACTATCTGCTTGAACTTTTTCTTTTAAAATCTTAATTGAACTTATCTAATGTTAACGATTTTAAACTGTAAATATACAATAGAATAATTTAGATATAATTTACATGTATATTAATCTGAAAAACCAAATGTTTGGAGAATTAATTAATAATAATAATAATGTAAAAATAGATGGCAAATTTCAACTTGCTTTTGGTATAAGTTCGAATACTTTAGACACATTGGCTGCTCTGAACATTGAAGTAAGTATGAGGTTGTAATGTTGTTTTTGTATTATCATGATTCAATGACTAACTATACAGTATGTGTGGCTTACAAGTTATGACTTTACATATGTGAAGCTGAATCAACAAAAACATTACTGTCAGGGTTAATAATATGTGAAATACTGCATGTATTATATTTATATTGAAAATAAAAAAAATTGTTTCCTAGCTTAAAAGGAACTGTTCTGGGAGTACATAAAGATCCAAAAAGTCAGGAATCCAAACACCTATTTGAAATATGTTAATAATAATTTATTGAACTCTCCCCAATGCGGCTTTTCGGAGCCAATTAATGTGTACAGGGTGTATAAAAAATGTACACTCTTTCAAATTCAAATTAGCCATAACATTTGAACATTTGTTGCTCTGCACTAAATTACATGTAATGTTCTCTGGAAGTTCGTTCCATAAGGACACAGCGCAGTAATAAAATCTCCTATGACCAGTTGCACTCTTGGAAAAGGGGGTGTTCAAAGAACTTGAGTTCTGTATACAATGTCAACTAATGTCAACATTCTCAGTGTTGAATTGCAGGAGAGTTAAATGGTCATTTGTAAAGTCAAGTTTAAATATTAATTAATGCAGCTCAAATCATAGTAAATAATGTACCTATTGCTTTTAATTTATACCAAAACAGGATATCAACAAAGCATTAGTCAAATTTTGTGACATAATGAAACTCAAAGTATCAGTATAGCTGGTTGTAGCAATGCTACAATAAAAGATATGAGTGGTAGAAATGCAACCAACACAAAGAGTCTAAAGGCTTTGAAATGTCTGAGAAATAGCTTCGACCAAAGATTACTGTACCAAATAGATTATGGTAAGCTTGCTGGTAACAGCTATCAAAGACGAAGTTAATTAAATTTTAATCTAAATTTATTTTGGATCAAATCAATCAATCAAATATGGTAACATTTACAAAATAACGAAAACTTAAGTAATAATGATATTTGTGATGTTACTCTGAAGCCCCGTTTACACTACGCTCAATTTATGGTACGGCACGGATAAAATTGGTACCCGTCCCACTTTTTTGGTTCTTGGACTACCTATTTAGCTAAGCCCTGTTTACACTATGCTCAGTTTTTGGTACCGTACCACTTTTTGGTTCTTGGACTACCTAAATAGGTAGTCCAAGAACCAAAAAAGTGGTACGGGTATCAATTTTATCCGTGCCGTACCAAAAATTGAGCGTGGTGTAAACAGGGCTTGAGTGTATATCCACACCGGGCGAGCTTGAAAAATATGCCTGGCTATGGTGTAATTCGAACCTATGACCTTTGGAATGCTAGTAAGTAAGATCCTTCTCCACCTCTCTTATTCAGTTATGGTTCGCATGTGACTTATCAAACCCTTCAATAGTCCCTAGAGTTCATACATGAGATAACTGGTTTATTAATAATTTATTTATCTGTTCTTAGATAAAAAGCATTGGGAAGAAGTAAAGACAAGCCAGAAATCCAGTATGTTGCAGAGAGGTCTACAAGTTGAATTGTCAAGCGAGTGATAGGTAAGTTTAACAAGATCTTGTTGAAGAAATAAAAGAGAGAATCTCAGACATAACACTAAAAAAAATTTTTGATTCCCAATCACATGTGCTGCATGCTCTATAAAGATCGAGTGGTTTCTTAGCTTATTGTGATATAATAATGCACTGCAAATCAATATGTAATTGTTATACGTGCGGGCCGCCAGACTTTCTGTATTGTGACACTAGTACTCAGTGACAGTATACTCAATGAACTGACAAGAGCTAAGCGAACATACATGAAATTGCGCAAGTAATGTAACAAGGGAAATTTTCTACTTCATTTTACATAACAAAGAGTAATTGCAAGAGCTTATTGCGATATAATAATACGCTGCAAATCAATATGTAATTGTTAGACGCGCGGGCCGCCGGACTTTCTGTACGGTGACACTCAGTACTCAGTGGCAGTACTCAATGAAACGAGAGCTAAGCGAACATATATGATTTCACTGTCTGAAATAAAATGTTTTTAAATGTTGGCATAAGTGTCGCAATTCTGTTTGTTGGTATTTTGTAGGAAAATTGGGCCTTTGGAAAGGACAATCACAGTACTCGCCATAACATGAGTTAAGACAATGTCTATATCTCAAATTAAGTTTGGAAGTTTTAATGAGTAATGTCAATTATTGCTTCAAATCTACAATTTGTTTTACCTATTTGCCATGAGATTGTAAGGACTGTAACAATGAACAAAATGTTGTGTATATTTTATGTATTTATTTACAATCCGACGAAAAATTAAGCAATTACTGTGAGTACTGTTCACGAGTACTGTCAGTTAGTTATTAAGCTACTAGAGTTAATTTATATCTATATATAGATTAATATGTTGTCCGATACGACACCAGACTTAATTATTTGGTCAACATCACATCATAAGGATGACCCAATGTTCAATCGTAAAGCCTGACACCGTCTATGCCTCTACAATGGCATCAGAAAAGCTCTTTTTTGTAAGAAATAGTCTGAGTGTCCGCTCTGCTGTACGTGGCTATAAACACGATTCGTTGTTGCGCACGCGATATATTCCTCATATCTATAATTATGATATGCTGGATCTTACACAGCAAGATCAATTAAAAGTTCTATTTGTCAATTGGCGTGTGTAGCTTTAACTGAAAATATGTATACTAAAATATATCTATAATTACGTTGCATCAGTCTGCCTTTATAACCATTACTGTCCGGTTCAAAATAGACATATATGCAATTTGAGGAGAAGATTAAGGCCCGGTCTAACCCAGAAATCCGATATCAAACTACAGTATACAATATTTATTAATATCTACCTATCATTCAATATTTAGGAATACCAGAATGACTTTTGAAGTGTTAGCCAGTAGTACAAGAACATAAGTACATGTTTGAATATTTCTACAACTGGTGTTCTAAATTTAATACATATATATGTCAAGGATTAAAAACATTATTTTCGGACAATCTTGGCCAAAAGTTCGTAGAACGACAAGACAAATTCGCAACTTTTTAATATACTTGGATTTTAAAATTATTTTGCACCTCCCCCCGCTCCCCCCATTCAATGTTGTTCTCCCACATTTCTAGTACACGTACAATTTTGTTGTACAGTAGGTCAGATCATAAATATACACAAAACAGCAACATTGAATGGGGGGAAGGGGGAGGCCATAATTTAATTAAAAATGCATAAAAATTTATCGTCGTCCTACGGTTTATGGCCAAGATTGTAGTTAAAATCTCCTTTGTGATAGCGCTTCTGCTTTTGTCTGGAAGAAATGCAGCTGCACCTACTACACGTTCATGTCGGAGATTTGAACGAAATCCAGGTTGGTGGTATATTGTGTCACAAACATATTCTGATGCTCGATTTAAGAAGACTTTCCGAGTGTCAAGAAATACCTTTTCTTTCATTCTTGAGCAAATACGCCATGTTTTGCAAAGAAAAGCTGTTGTAGAAGAGCCGGTAGAGCCAGCTTTTCGTCTAGCTATCTGCCTGTATCGTCTTGGTCGTGGGACATATTACCACACTATATCCGAATTGTGTGGTCTTGGACTGTCAACAGTTGCCACAATAACCAGAGAGGTATCTGAAGCTATTGTTGAAGTGTTATGGGATGAGAGCGTTAACAAATACATGCCAAATTCAGAGGATACGTTTCATAATAAAATCTTAGATATGGAAGAAATGTGGCAGTTTCCTTGTTGCTGGGCAGCGATCGATGGCTGTCACATTCCTCTTAAATGTCCTCCAGGTGGAATGGAAGCTTGCAAAGAATACAATAACTTTAAGAACTTTTATTCTATAGTACTCATGGCATTGGTTGACTCACACTACCGATTCATTTGGGGGAGCTGTGGCTATCCAGGAAACTCGCATGATTCCATTATTTTTCAATCAACTGAGCTATGGTCAAATATCAAAGACGGTGATGGTCTACCTTCAATGGGCAAGAAGGTTGGCATGCAAACTGTTCCTCCTCTGATAGTTGGCGATTCTGCTTTCCCACTTGCACAATGGCTGATGAAACCTTACACCAATGCAGCGTTGTCACCAAAACAGCGATACTTCAATTACCATTTAAGTCGCGTTCGCATGGTTACTGAAGGAGCATATGGCCAGTTAAAAGGCAGGTGGCGTGTTTTACTCAGAAAATGTGAAAGTACCAGTACAAATGTTCGCACATTTGCACTTGCATGTATGGTCCTCCATAATATTTGCTTAACCTTGGGTGATACAATGCCAAAGAAGTTGGACCTTACTGTTGACTGGGACAAGCGGGTTTCGATGAATTCGTTCGAGACATTTACGAAATGGTAGACAAAGTAAATGCAGAACTTAAAAGAAGATTTGACGAGAAGAATATTGTTATGATGCAAGGTGTTACTTCATTGTGCCCAAGTTCTTCCAGCTTCCTAGATGAAGATTCGCTTGTGGCTTTTGCAAAGTTATTTAACGTCAATACCGATTGCCTGCGCTGCGAAATAGCAACCTTTCATCACTTACTTAAACAAAAGCACAAGGAAGATCACCCAAAAGGACTTCTTCAGATGCTATCTTACCTGGAGACGTTAAAGGAAGCATTCTCTGAGCTGCATCGCATTGTTCTGATTGCCTGTACTTTACCTGTTTCATCAGCTGAATGTGAAAGAAATTTTAGTTCAATGAAGCTGATAAAAAATGAACTCCATTCAGTAATGAAACAGGAGGATCTAGACAGCCTTATGATGTTGGGAATTCACCACGAGCGAGGAGAAAAACTGGACTTCGATAACGTAGTAGATAAGTTCAAGGCCAGATTTCCCAAATGCAGAATTTCACTTTGAATTTGGATGGTTTTTTCTGTGGGAGTTCTTATGGTCATGGATAATAACTACACTTCCTAAAATTTTATGTGTCCACAAGGGACACGCGTGTCTGAACTTCCTACTGTATAAACTTTGTATATTGATTCGTATACTTTATAAAGAACACATTATGCTTGCTCAATTGTATATTTTAGTTATATAAAATACGTTTTATATATGCATAACCATGAAAAAATTTGCATAGCCCTCCCCCGCCCCCCCGTCGGGGAACCTAGCCCCTGCATCGGGAACTTTCTGGCACCACCACTGGGCTTGTTTGAGGTATCAAGTTTCCTATAGGATATCTTCAAAATAACTTTGGAAACACTCTGGCGAGTTATGTTGTCTGTAAATTACTGTGCATATAATATTAGCCTTGTCAGTAAATTCAATTTCAACCCAAAGAGCCTGAAACGCTTCATTGGAACTTTTTTCAATTATTCTATAGTTTAGATTACTATCTACATACATTCCAACCCCCCCCCCCCCAGTGGAGAGTGGAGTTGGGACATTTTCAAAATTATATCCTGGAATGTTAGGATTGAAATCAAGACAGCCTGTGTTAATTATTCTTGTTTCGGATATTCAAATTATACTAAAGTTATGGTCTAATTCATGCAACAAATGGTTTTGAAAATCGTCCAAATTATGCTTCAAACTCCTTACGTGTGTTTTAATGAAGAAATGAAAGGCATGAATTGGGAAACTTATCAGAACTTTTTGTTTGCGAAAAACTATGAGAGTAATAATTGCTGTGTATAGGTTTAGATGTTATATGTAAACAACGAGTTTGAGTGTTTCATCAGGGGATCCAAACACGAGAAAACTGTATGAAACACGAGCGCGAAGCGCGAGTGTTTTATTGTTTTTGAGTGTTTGGTCCCCTGATGAAACACGA
>CACRXK020002595.1:0-42140 GCA_902702795.2 Paramuricea clavata
AAAACATTTGAAACCAGTGATCTAAAACATTGTAGCTAGATTAAGACTGATGTTTATTTGAAAGTAGCACTAATTATGGCTTTATGAAATGAATTTTTTTCTTAACCCATTTACCGGCAGTATGTACTCTACCACTGATGAGTAAAATCATCTAGCATTAAACAGAGTAAATACTAAAGTAGGGCGCACTGCCTGCTAACAGGTTAATTGACTGCACATCCATGGCGTGCGGTTTGCTAGCTATTACCCAGGAGTAGAAGCTAGTGATAATTTTGTTTTGAAAAACTTGCAGCTGCGACATTCTATTTTTAGGAGAAACCTCTGCAGCCCTTGATGGTATGTGGGCAACTATGGTTAATGAAAGTACATCTGGCCGACTAGAAACATATCTGGACAAATCACGAAAGATACGTAGTAAGGTTATCCCATCCTTAATGAGCAAACAAGTTAAAGAGTATCAAGATAGCAATGACAACATTGGAGCGGATGGCGCTCCATTCGGAAAAGATGATGAAGCCACTGCTTGGCTTGTTTCGTTCTTAAATGTGGGTAAGCATATTCAAAGTGAAAGGGACAATTTCCTTTTATGTGGGGCAAACTGCTCAGAAAATCACCCAAGCATGAAACAGTACGCAAATAAATTGATGCAAGATATCGCACACATTGAGACACAGTGATACATTATCAGCGGTTTTAATTGTAAATTTACAGTTGAACTTGTTCCCTCAGATATGAAATGGCTATCCACAATGAGCGGAGAGCTCAACAACGCAGCTTACTATTTTTCCCCTTTTGGAAATGTAAATGATGACAACAAACAGGTCAGAAATGGATCCCTAGGGGATGATCCGTCATGTACATGGCATCCCTGGAACTATAACGAATGGATTAAGGTTACTGGGGAAGTTGCAAATAAGAGGGAGGAACTATGCAGGTCCAATAATTCCAATGCCACTAAGAGAAATATGCTTCTCAATTTCATTAGGGAGCAGGGGTCTAGACAGGAATATGAACCACTTCTGGACAAATTAGTAGATTGTTGGTTTGCAGAGCCATTGCATAATAGTAACAATGCTTGGGCCTATTTTCATCAACTAATGCTTGAAACAGCTTTGATTAAATCTTGCATTACAGGAAGCTGCAAACAGATCGAAGACCTACCCTCGGATAGTCCCTTTTCCCTTTACATCACAGTTTTGAAAAATAGATACACAAAGCGTACATGTATCTGCGAAAAAACTTGATTCACATTTTCATCACTTATTATAATAAATATAATAGCAAATAAGATTTTAAAGTCAAACATAGTACAAATCTAACAAGGCTGTAGACAACACCACAGAATAAGAAGGTACAGCAGAAGTGTAACTCAAGTAAGCATTTGTCCACTTTTTACAAGTGATTTGTCATCAATCACGCCATCCTGGCTAGTACAACCGGCACTTAGCATTTACCAAAATCTGATAAAAATTCCGGTTGTACTAGCCAGGATGGTGCATGTGAGCGAGTTAAAATTTTTGTGGATGTAAAACAATAAGGGAACCGACTCGATTTTCACTTCTGCTGTACCTTCTTATTCTGTGACAGCACGGAGGGTAGCAGGGGCAACTCACCCCCCTCACACGCAGAAAATTTAACTAATTTTATGTGATTACAATTGGGTCATTCCATAAAACATCCACACCACTACCACAGAGGAAATAGGAAGTTAACCCCCCTACTCCCTTTGCATGTCCTAATACATTTATTATTATCAGAAACAATTTTTCCCCTCCCCCTCCGGATGGCAGAAATTTCCTCTGTGGGGGGAGTACAGGTTTTTTCTGGAACGACCCATTCTAACTCGGATAATTATGCGGTCAAAAAATAAAAATTTCATGCAAACAATATTCGAAGTGCCTATTTAGTAAACTGTCACTTGTCAATCCATACCCATTTTCAAAACTTTATTGTAATCATATGAAGCAGAAGTTCTGTCACTTGCTGTTTACACTTGCCAACATTAACTGTTGAGTAACATACACAAACTATTCCAGGAACATACATCACTGTAGCAAAGAATCAATCATATATCAAAGACCACTGAATAGTAGAGAATGTTTTGAAGGTCATGAGTGAAGTATATAATTCAATTCCAATCCTGTGCACAGTTAATGATATACCACACTGTTCTGTTTAACACAGCATATCCATGCACACAAAAACAATTCGTGTTGTGGGAGAATATCAGTTTGAGTAGAAGGTATCACAAGTTTAGTTTTGTACATATTGTGTGCCATTGATCTGATCCATCCATATAATATAATTATGATTATTGTAGCTGTTAAGTTATTATCCATACTAATGAATTTAGGTAAGTTGTCTTGCAAGTGGGTTGTTCTGACAAAATTATCTAGCCAATATCCAGTAGCTACATTTATTCATCATTCTTGCATTAATCTCTAAACAAAAACATTTATGCTAGAAAGCAAAATAACAATATAATGAGGAGGGAGAGTGGGGATTCTTTTATTAGCATTGAAAATGTTTGTAAACATTTTCTTTAAAAACTCCAATCACTGTAAAACAAAAATGTATAAGTATTTTAACTGATAACATGGAACAGAGTTTACTACAGAAATGCAGGACCAGGATTTAATTCAATATCTCCGGAGAACATTAGTTTCCTATGACATTGTTCATTGACAAACATATTACCTGCTACATGTATGTTTTGACTGTTTAAAATATACACAACACAGTGATTGTTTTACTGTATAACTATACAGGGTGTCCCCAAAAAAATCGAAAACTATTGAAATCACCAATAACAATTTAATTGTTAGAATTTGAATGCCTTAGCACTCTGTTGGTTCCCACGAGTGTATAAATGATTGACATAAGTAAATTTTATGCATAAAGAAACTGTTTAAGAAGCTGCTTTAAATTCCCAATAGCAGAAAATCGCGCACTTTTAATACAAGGAGATGTTCTTAACTAAATTTTAAATACATGCACCTTGTCAATATTTTACGCATAATTACGTTCAACTTTTTGGTAGGGCATTCAATTTTATTAAACAATAAGTGATTTCAATAGTTTTCGGGTTTTTTGGGACACCCTGTATAATAAAATAATAAATATGTGGTATTTGACTACTTACCAGATGAGGATAAGTTTCCATGTTGATAGATAACTTCGGAATAATATCGCAATTAGAATGACACGTAAAAAACCCAAAATCAAGATATTTTTGAAGCCAAAATGTGAAAATGGCTAAGAATAACACGAGGCCAAACGCCGCCCGTTCGCAGGTTAGATGCGGGCACGATGTAAACAATTGATGTAAACTGATCGCTGATTGGCTTAAATTGGCATAAATTGGCTGAATTATATAAGCTCGTCGCTGAATGGCTATGTGTTAACATACGGTAACATTAACGGCACGTTTGCGACAGCAATATATCTGCTTCGCAGATACAAAAACCAACTGCGTGTTGGTCGGCTGGTTAAAAAAATAAGAACCTGGTTCAATGAAGGCCGGAAAGGTCCTTTTAGTTATAGGTTTACAGGAAGAGAAACCAGAATATTTTGTCAAAAATTCATGTTTGTGCTGCATGCATTGAGTCAAGCAACTGACCCACCTCAGACTAAGTTGAAGATTGCATCCATAGCTTTCTGTTGCTTACAGTTAAGAGATGCAATATCATATTTCTCTTGTATAGATATTACCCTTGCTGAGTTAAAACAGTGCAAGAAGGCTTGTTTATACCTTTTTAATGCCAATGCTCTGTTGTTAAAATCAGTCACACCAACACTGTGGACTGTTGGTTATGCTATACCAAGACACGTAGAAATATTATTTGATAGATACGGCATGGGATTGGGTATCAATAGTAAGCAAGGCCGAGAAGCAAAACATGTACGACTTTCTGAATTTGCCAAACACTCCACAAAATCAACAAGGTGGTCTATGGTCTTACGTCATGACTACATGTGTAATGTGTGGATCCGCATGAATGAGCCTGGCCGTGTTTTGTACACAACACACAAACACCACTACATACCTAGAGAAATAGAGCTGGAAACCTTCTGTTATTGTGGTTTCCCTATATGTAAAGGTTAGCAATGTAGTATTTGTATATCAGATGTTTTTAAAGCTGTCGAAGAGACAGCAATAGCTGGAGCATTGATCAAGAAAATACATATATATATATATATATATATATATATATATATATATATATATATATATATATATATATATATATATATATATATATATATATATATAGCCCTAAATGGAATGTAAACGAGATCACATTAAAGGAGCTTAGCAAGTGTTTTAACACACTATTTTTAACTTAACTTTGTGCACAATTGGTAGCATATATTTAATACAGTCTGTAAAGTTGATAACATATTTTATGCAATAAGCAGACCTTGGTGTTTTAACACTCTTTTAAATTTTTTGAAATTTTGTGTACAAATACATGTACAATTGTAATATGTTTAATATACTTTTGTGTAAAATTGTTGATGCATTTTTGCTTTAATAAACTATTTATTGAACAAATGGTTGTCCACTTTTGCATATGTTTCTATATGTAACCACAATTGAAGAATTAAAGGAACGCAGTCGCAATTCGAGCGATATTATTTAGCACGATATGTTTACATTCAAACTTGAATTAGTTTTGGACAGAACTGAGCAAAGAATGGCCAATATGACACTAAAATAATACCGCTCAAACAGAGACTGTGCGCCTTTAGCCACATGATGTTTGTACAGAATATTGTAGTCTGATTCAATTATATTAGAGGCCGGCATTTACACTGGCTATTTGGACTAATTTATTTCGTCTGATCGATCCGGTTACAGCAAGCCAGTGAGCAAGATGAAAATTTGTCTTAACCCATTAAGCGCCAGCGCTCTCCCCTTGACGAGTAAAATCGTCTGGCGTTAGACAGAGTAAAATACTAAAGTGGTGTGGATCAGGGTGCAATGCGACTCAACGGGTTAACTAGACGCATGGGCAGATAGGTCAGTTAACCTATTAAGTGCCAGCGCTCTTCCCTTGACGAGTAAAATCGTCTGGCGTTAGACAGAGTAAAATACTAAAGTGGGGTGCATCAGGGTGCAATGCGACTCAACAGGTTAACTAGACACATGGGCTGATAGGCCAGTTAAACCATTAAGCGCCAGCGGTCTCCCCTTGACGAGTAAAATCGTCTGGCGTTAGACAGAGTAAAATACTAAAGTGGGGTGCATCAGGGTGCAATGCGACTCAATGGGTTAATATTAAAATTCACTATCTCCCACTTGACAAGCAAAATGCCTGACCGTGTTAAACAGTAAAAGAGGTGCACATCATGTCCGAATGTTAATTAAAATCCTATACAAAAACATGATAGGACACAAAACAGTTAAAGCTAGGATGAGGCCATTTTTTATTTCACTCTAATGCCAGGCAATTTGATTCCCATGCATGTAAAGAATAATGCAGCTAGTATTAATTTCCATACACATGCTTATAAACTATAATTTTTGAAATCATGCCTGTAGAAAAGGAAAAGCTAGCTACTTGGCAAATATACATGTATTTCTGAAATTATCGCTGAGCGCCACCCGCAGGCACAATCTGTACAGGTTACCGGGAGGGGGGGGGGGGGGGGGGGGTGTGCCATGCCTAGAAAAAAATTAGAATGTCATAATTTTAATTCCTGCTTGACCTAAGCACTAGTAGCTAGGGGGCTTTTCTACAAGCATGCGTGGAAATTTATAACCTGCATTCCACACATATATAATGTCCATTATGTCCATACCATTCAACAATATCCATACCATTATAGTTAATGCTCAATAGTTATTATACTTCAACCCCGCAGCTTCAACCGCAACCAAGATTTATGAAAGAACATGTTGAGGAATGCCAAATGCATTCCAGCAGCCATAACGAGTTACATACTGAATATTTTCTTGTGTATTGGAGTATTTAAATGGATGTTTTGGTGAAATTATTGCTTTACAACATGAACCGTCTTTCAATAGTTTTGAAAAAAAATCTGTTTCTATAGTTCCAGAAATTGTATTATTGCCAGCGACATGCTTTACCCAGTTATAAACAGCATCCAAGTATGATATTTCAAGCTGTTCAACAGACTTTGTTTTCTTCACAATATTACCATAGCCACGCCTTAAAATTGTTTCCTTTAGCAATTCGAATATTTCCACGGGAACGTTTCTGACAATGCCGATTTGCCAAGGATGAGACAAGGTAGTTGAAGTTTTCATTCTTCTGCGAAGGATCTTGGTAAAGTGAAGCAACTCCCTCGAAAACATTGGGAAAAGCTCCGCGACATGAAACTTACAAGCATCCTCTGCGGAAAATAAATATTTTTTTGCGACTTGTCTGGAACGCTCAAGAACTTCTGTTCTGATTTTCCCAGCCAATTCTTTGTCATTTGCCTTTTTAATGTACTTTTCGACTACTTCGTGCAAACTCAGAAGAAGAGACGCCATCTTGAAAATAGTAGCATCTGACCGAAAATATAATTAGTCCGCAGGCTCCTTCTGTTGTCATGTGTCCGAATTCAACACTCTTCTAGCCCGGCGTGTTGGCACAAAAAACAGCAAATTCGGCCACGTACAAAATAACTTTCTGTCGTTAATTTGGAATATCACGAAACTTCCTGACGGGATAGAACTTGCCATTCCTAAAAATCCTAATTGTTTTTCGATTTTGTTAAATTTTGGCGGGAAA
The DNA here is from genome assembly GCA_902702795.2 of Paramuricea clavata. NCBI lineage: Eukaryota > Metazoa > Cnidaria > Anthozoa > Malacalcyonacea > Plexauridae > Paramuricea > Paramuricea clavata. Next base: position 6,744 of record CACRXK020002595.1, read on the forward strand.
ATGACGTGCCAACTTTGGCGCCAAAATATTAAACACGAGCTAAGAACATGCTGGGAACTTTTTTGAAGAGATTGTCCTATAAGGATCTCAGAACTGTGAAAACATTGAAAATACGCCAAAGCAGTGCACGGATATGGTGCTTAAAATTCTGAAAAATTCGCCATTTTGTTACTAAAAATAGATTTTTTTCGAATTTTGAATCGTCATATCTTCGCTGTGCATTGTTGTATTTTTAATGTTTTTACAGTTTTGAGATCCTTATAGGACAATCTCTTCAAAAAGTTACTAGCATGTTCTTAGCTCGTGTGTATTTTTTTGGCGCCAAAGTTGGCGCGTCATTTTCCCACAAAAATGTAACAAAATCGAAAATCAAAAACGATAGGATTTTTAGGAATTGCAAGTTCTATCCTGTGAGGAAGTTTCTTGATATTCCAAACTAACTACAGAAAGTTATTTGTACGTGGCCGAATTAGCTGTCTTTTGTGCCCACCGTGAAATACAGCATCCGACGCTCGCCTAGATATCCACGCTCGAGGGTTTTGGGAGAAACAAGGGTCCGCGTTCTTTGACGTTAGGGTTTGTCACCCCAACGCGCAATCCTACAAAGACCTGAGCCCTCAACAGATACACAGGCAACATGAAAACGAGAAGAAGACGATGTATGCCCAAAAAGTGATGGAGATAGAACACGGAACGTTTACACCTATAGTATTTACAACGACTGGAGGCATGAGTGAATAGATTATCTATTTAAGACTCTAGTAATATCTACTATAACGTTTGGCCTGTCCGTCTACGGTTCTTTTCCAGCCGAACTCAATACACTACAACGGTTTTTTGACAGATGTTTTAAGCGAAAGTATATATCAGAACCTGTAAATATTAGATATCTTTTAGAAATACAAGACAGAAATATTTTTAAAGCTTCTGTAAATCAGAAGAGTGCCATAGTCGACTTGATACCAAGAAAAAAATCCACAAGCTACTCCTCGAGGACAGAATTTAGTCAGTATCCAAGAGTGAACACGGAACGTTTTAAATTGTCGTTTGCAAATAGATTAATTTTTAATTATAACCTATTCATATGATGTAAACTTTACTAATGTATTCTTAATATATACTTGTAACATAAGATATGTATTTTTATCTTTTGATCTATTAAAAAGACTTTTTGAAAAGACTTTTGCAGAGTGCAAGAGGTATCATAGCAGATTGGCCGAGCTCATAGCAGCGAAGAAAGGCGAAGACTACTCTACAACCATGTCCTGGACACGAGCCAAGGTCTCCTTTGCCATCTTGCGGTCAGCCCTACTTTGTCTCAGAGGGACTAGAGCACCCAGTAGGATAACAACGAACGTTCAAGAAACGGACTTCGAAGTAGACAATTCTCGTGCCAAAATTTAGGCTTAGACTTTTACTATAAATTCTTACTATAACATATACTATAACATACTACAACAATTTAGACTCGCTTCCTTGTATATACTAGTAATTAGTTATTAATGTAGTAGGATTATTTTATAAATAAATTATTATTATTATTATTATTATTATTATTATTATTATTATTATTATTATTATTATTATTATTATTATTATTATTATTATTATTATTATTATTATTATTATTATTATTATTACTGTTCGTTTTGTGATGAAGACTTCGTCGCGCTCGGTCGCCATTCGTGGCGTTGTAAACAGCGGATTAACCAAGCAGAACGAGATCCCCCTGACGCTACTACAAGACAAGTGCCTGTAATGCAGTCCCCTAATGTTCCTGTGTCAAGTCGCACGGTTGTCAAATGTTGTTGTGGCAAGATATGCAAAGGGACGCGCGGCCTTAAAATGCATCAGCGCAGTTGTCAAGTGATACATGGCCTTAACGACGAGCTTTGTGCAGATCTTGAGGAGCAAATAACTACGGATAACAGCGTAAATATTTCAGAAATTGAACACAACGGCAATGATATTAATACAGTTAATTACGATAATTTTCCTGAACTGAAGAAAGGCATAAATCTCCCGAAAAATGATTCTGAATGGTCAACGGCTAATGATTATTTTAAATGTGCACTCCAGCCAAGTGATCCAATCACATTGCAAGATCTAAATTCAAAAATCAAGCTTTTAAATGACGCGATATACAGCTACTTTGCAAATAATTATGGACATACTGAAACTGTACCCGACAAAAATATGGGAGCTAAATATAAAGAGTATACGGTTAAAGAGTTAAAGAAAGCTTTACAAAATTTAAAATCCAAAAAGGGTGAACTCAGTGAAATTAAATACGTATCGCGTACATTGCGCGACAGGCTCCGTAACAATGGCAACGACGCCGATGACTTAAATGACAGTGAGTCGTTTAATCACAACAAATATCTGGAACGAAGCTTTTGGGACTATGTTAAAAATATAATCAATAGAAAAGACGCAGTATTACCATCATTTATCATGACTGATTGCCTTTCTTATTTCTCTAAATCTCTGGCTAAAATTAATCCTAACAAGCTATTTGTAATTCCCAGCTGGATTCCAAAGTTATCTGATCCTGCAGTTCAATTTAACCTTGACCCCCCGACCTATCAACAAATTACAAATGTTATACGCAAAATGAAATCGTCTGGTTCTCCTTGCCCTCTTGATCAACTTTCTATAATAAGTTTCAAGCATTGTCTTTATCTGAGAACTTACCTTACTGAGCTAATTCACGATATTTGGCTATCTGGAACTGTCCCAACTGAGTGGAAAAGAGCATGTACCATACTAATCCACAAGAAAGGCAACAATAATGACCCTTCAAATTTCCGCCCCATAACACTCGAATCCATACCTTTAAAAGTATTTACATCTTGTCTCCGAAACGCAGTATACTCCTTCCTCGCATCTAATAACTTCGTCGAACACAACATACAAAAAGGCTTCACCCCCAACCTATCTGGCACTCTAGAACATACTGCGCAAATGGCTGACATTATTAATAAAGCTCGGATCAGACAACGCTCTGTTGTCATCACCCTACTTGATCTTAAGAATGCCTTCGGCGAAATCCATCACAACCTCATTCAATCCGTACTTGACTACCACCATATCCCTGATCATATAAAATTTGTTATAAAAAGTTTATATACTGATTTCCAAACCTCGATAATTACCTCTGAATTCCGCACTCCTTTTATGACAGTTGGCCGTGGCGTATTGCAAGGAGATTGCCTCAGTCCTCTTCTTTTTAACATGTGCTTCAATACATTCATTCAGCATATCAAGGCTGAAAAGTACCGTCAATTTGGGTTTTCCTTCAAATTACTAAATCCCATCCATTGGTTCCAGTTTGCTGATGACGCGGCTGTAATTACTGGCCAAGAATCCGAAAACCAACATCTATTAAATCGATTTTCTATCTGGTGCCAATGGTCCGATATGATTATCCGAGTTGACAAATGCAGTACCTTTGGCATTAAAAAAGCGATCACAAAATCAGTTCAGTACTTGCCAAAACTCCTCATCAGCAATCAACTAATACCAAAAATCACCATTGGAGAATCATTTCAATATTTAGGACGTTACTTTGATTTCCACATGTCGAATGATAATCACAAAACTGAACTAACCACCCTACTTAATGAACTAATGTCTGATATTGACTCAAAGCCACTACACCCCAAAAATAAACTGCTCCTCTACAGTCGCTACGTCTTGTCCAAGTTAGCCTGGCACTTCACCGTCGCAACACTCTCTAAAACATGGGTTACTGAAAATATCGACTCTATTGCCAACAAATATATCCGCAGATGGCTTGAAGTACCAATATCAGGAACACTAAGTACTGTCTTTCTAACAAATAACAAATTTGGCCTGAGTATTTATCCTCCATCTGTAAAATTTATCCAGTGTCAAACAGTCCTCCGAAAAGCTTTAAAATCTTCTCCTAATGAATCAACTAACGACCTGTGGAGAGCAACCAGTAACCATACTAATATCCAATATGACGCTTATAACTCTACTAAGGAAGTTCTCAAAGATTTCCGTTCTGGACACGAAAACAAACTCCTAAACCAATTAACCAGTCAAGGATCCTTTTTCTGCAGCGTCACGAAGTTCGCTTTACCTCAGCTTAGCAAGGTGTGGTCCGTCGCCCAATCAAAGCTCCCGAAAAACATTTACAACTTTACCATTCGTTACATTAACAACTCTCTTCCGACGCGAAAAAACCTAAACAGATGGGCAATATCTTCAAATTCAGACTGTTCTTTTTGTCTTAGCCCTGAAACATTACTACACATAGTAGCTGGATGTCAGTTTTATCTCGACCGATTTACGTGGAGACACAATTCAGTCCTGAACTTTCTTGCTCATCAGTTACAAACTGTTGACGGTTCTACTCTCTACGCCGACCTAAATGGATTCAAAAGCCCTTCAATACTTACTGGTGATACGTATCGCCCAGATTTGTTATTATCGTGCTCAAATGGTTCCTTATATGTGGTTGAACTCACCACTGGTTATGAGACAAACCTCAAAAACAACGTAAAACGGAAGAAGGATAAATATAGAGAATTATTGAGACAGCTAGGTAAAAATTTTAACCAAGTTAAATTTATAAATCTCTCCATCAGCTCTTTAGATATTTTTGCAGAAGAATGTTATACATTTTTAGACATGTTAGATAGTATTGGTCTTGACAAAAACCACCAAATGTACTGCGTTAGGAAAATGATGACTATTGCTATTAGAACTACATATTACATTTTTTGTTGCCGAAATAAGGAATGGGAAAATCCGGATTTTCTAACAATTTGACTTATCTCATTGTATATATATATATATATATATATATATATATATATATATATATATATATATATATATATATTGCACGCACTTTGTTCTGTTATTTTAGTATAATTGTGATTCAAATAGCCAACCGTAAGTTACCTTTATGAGAGAGATTTATGATTGTATATGTATGTAAAGAAAAACATTTAATAAAGTTTCCATTATTATTATTATTATTATTATTATTATTATTGAAAATAAACTTAGGGACCGTTTGAAATGTCAAGGTTCCTTTTTCGAAAATGTTTCTAAATTCTCCCTATCACAACTTAACGCAACCTGGTCGGTAAGAACCATAGTAGATGGGCAATTTCATCAAGTTCCGTCTGCTCGTTCTGCTTACACTCTGAATCACTTCTACACGGTGTTGCCGCTTCTCAACATTACTTGGAACGATTTACGTGGAGACACGATTGCATACTAAAGTTTCTTGCAAAGGTTCTAGTAACAGTAAAAATATTCAGTATGACGTTAATAACTCCACTAAGCAAGTTCTTAGGGACTTTCGCTATGGACAAGAGGATAAACTGCATACTCAATTAACTTGTCAAGGTTCTTTCTTCACTAATTTAACAAAGTTCTCACTTTCTAAAAACTCACTAAGATTTGGTCTGCGTGCCTATCGAACCTCCCGATAAATATATTCCACTTTACAGTACGATACATCAATATCTCCCTTCCAACGCACCAAAACCTTGCAAGATGGGGTTTATCACCGACTTCAGACTGTTCGCGATGTCTAGCTCCTGAAACATTTCTGCACATAGTAGCTGGTTGCCAATCGTATCTAGAACGATTCACGTGGAGACATGACTCTTTTCTAAACTTCCTCGCAACAAACCTGCAAATTGTAAGCGTGTTTCACCGGTCACCACCTTTCACAAAGCTCACCAATATCAAATTAAAATAACATTCACATTGTTCCTAGATGAAATAATCCACAGATTTTTGCGCGCTAACATGTATATAATTCATAAGGAACTAAAATGAATTCTAAAGGAGAGCACGTGTAGTTTCAAGACCAGCTACCGGGGACCAGTCAGGGTTTATTTTAAGAAAAATTTAGAACTACACATGTTAAGGATGCTACGACGCATCACGTGTTTGGCTGGGAGGTCAAATGGTGTTTGACTGGGGGGGTCAAAGGTGTTTATCTATATTAAACGTTGTAAATTTATATTTAACGTTGTAAATTATGATAGACTCTTAATTAGTGTATAGGTGATAAAAAAAGTTGTGCTTGAGTAAGGCCAGAAAAACTCGATTCTGGGTGGGGAGCTACAGGTAGGGGGTGCCCCCAATTTTTTAATTTTTGATGGTCATAAGTTCTGGCAAAGATTTGTTTCTCCCAACCACCAACAAAAACTGTTTCAAAACATGTAACTGGGAATCAGGAATACTCAATATATAATAACAGCAAAGAATTTTAGGTTCTCCCACTTTAATCTCTTTTGGATAGCTTCGCTCGCACCAATTTTACCTCCTGTTCCATTACCTCCACCACGTATGTGATTTGTGATGAAAATATGAAGGTCTTGTGGTCCCCTCCCAGAAAACATTTAGATTTTTTATGCTCAATGACAGCATTTCTGGCATCTGGAGCATCCACAAGGAAAACGAGTAAATGGGAAGACTGTTTTGAGGTTATATTTTTTTAATTTGGTGGCTGCACATTTGAGTTTTAGGAACTGCACAAATGAGTTTAGAACTGCACATTTTGTGTAGAACTGCACGTTAAAATAAACCGCGTTGCGGGGTAGAAACGTGCTTCTGTGGTTAAGCATGCTTGGAGACTGATGAGAACATAACCTTAGTTTGGATACCAAACGGCATGAGACTTGACCTGTAAAGCGATATCGATATAATGGTACTTACCCATGTCTTAGCAATATCATACAATATCATACATAAACGAAGTGGTGTCAAGTAACGAAGTAAATCTACTTCGTTACTGTACTTGAGTACTATTTTTGAGAAGTCAGCAAGTAACAAAGTAAAAACTTTTTCTGCCGTACTTTTACTTGGGACGAAGTTGTTTTAAGAAGTAACGTTTTACTTCGTTATTTTCATTTTGTGGCGAAGTATTTCGTTACTTTTTAACTTTCGTTTAATTTTACGTGATTTATTCCTGATTTATTTTAATTTTGGGATGGGTAATAGGACCTCTACATGCGTCTGGGATCTCTCGTTTGTGGCTTAATTATAAGCATTATTTATTTAATGGATTTCTTATATCTCCAACGGGGTCTGAAAAGTAGACCATGCTGTTCTCAGCAGTGGTACACGCTACAGAAATAGTACTTTTACTTTTTACTGCAAGTATTTCTTAAGGATACTTTGTACTTTTTACTTCAGTACGTTTTGCTTCCAGTACTTTTTACTCCTGCTCAAGTCGTTTTATTGTTAATTACTTCTACTTTTACTCAAGCACAAATTCAAAGGAATTTTGGAACCACTGCATAAATGCACCGGGGTAGGCCTTCACGATCCTCACCAACACAATGAATCAAGTCATACACATCCATTATATTACTGCCAATTTCATTATTATTCATGTCGATCTCGTTCTAGTTTGTATGCTTTCGTCACAACTTTTATTCCACCTATACTATTAAATTACTATTTAACTTCAGTATAACTTGTGTATAACCAGCATTATTACTGTATATCGTCATTATAACTTGTATATCACAAGTGGCATTACAAATTGTGCATCACGACTATCTTCGAAAATTGTATTTCACTGCATTGCGTCATTATTCTCTCACCAATCCAATTTCATTAATCCATCACAATGAATAAAAAATTCATTTTACACCACTGATATTACTTAATGTTCGCCCAATACAATGTGCAAACAGGTCAAGGAAATTTTACAGCATTCCAGGATCCGAATACCTGCAACCACATTCTCTTTCCAATTCTAAATAAAAGAAACAAAAGAGAAATATACAACAAACAGCGTTAGATTGATAAATTCCATGCGGTAGTCGTCGTGCAACATTTTAATAGCATGTTGTGCATTGGAACAGTGTATAGATTTTGTTGCACAGGTCTGAATTGCATCGTTGAATGTCGTATATTTTTTATGTAAGGGTTTTCATAACCAAATGGCTGATATTTAACAAGGTTTCTGACGATTATCTCACACAAGGGTCATGGAAATGCGGATTGTGTAATTGTAATGGCATTGTGTTGTATAGGCATGGAAAAGTACAACAGCAAGGTGACGAAAAGGATCAGGTTTATCATTCACGAATTTGATTGCCTACGTTGATACATAATTTCACTCGTCAATTCCCCGGAATAATAACTGAAATATTTTGCTCCCTAATCCATAAATTTACTGAATGCTAGAACATGTTTATTATACGTTTCTCAGGGAAATGTAAATGTAGTGATCGCAGTTATAAAAATGTAATATTATATTGTGTTTCTTTTCTTAGTGAAACATCTGGAATGGAAATGTTGGAAGTACATGTTCCTGATACAACTATCACCAGTTGGGTTGCAAATGGTTTTGCTATGTCTTCTATTTACGGCATTGGGATCTCAAATCAAGCAATGTTGAAGGCTTTCCAACCATTTTTTGTTCAAGTGACTCTGCCCTATTCTGTAATCCGTGGAGAAGAAACACCAATCACTGTGACTGTGTTTAACTACCTGTCGTCCTGTGTTCCAGTGAGTGCACAGTTGTTTATTTTTTAACAAATTCATGAACTAGGAAAACAGGGAAAAGAAATCACGAACGTGAACGATCTAGCATATCTGATACAAATACCTATAACAAAATTGTACTCGTATGCATTTCGTCTGGTTTATCAGATTTATTATATACATGACAAATTACTTCAATTTGATTGGTTAAGAGGAGTAGAATTTTTTCATTCAATTGATGATTTTCGTCAAAAATCCAATATGGCGGTGAAATTCATCTTGTATAAATATAAATAAACGTGGACGAATTTAACTAAATTTTGGCGCAAGGATTAGTTTAAAAAACTCAGTATAGCAAAAAGAGCCAATTTTGACATAGTTTTTCAAATATTACTTGTACTGTTAGTCATTAATTGCACTCCTTCCCGTGTGACTACCTATACTAAATAATTAGAGTACTTTCATCAAGATAGAAGAATAACAATTTTCAGCACATACTCGAGAGGTGCCTAGCGGTCGTTCCATTCCAGGAACCCTTGCACTATTCACCTTCACATCGATCGCTACTATTGAAATATTTCACGGCCTGGCGAGAAGTGTGGTGCCCAAATAACAGAGCTAGTATGATATACATATAGGTCTGTGACTCGGAAAAAGAGGACCACGTATTTTCTGCTATATGAAAAAGGATTTTCAGTCAACAAACATTATATGCTCAAATATTAATGTGAAAAACTAAAAACCGGACAAATCAAATCAAATCAAGTCAGATCAAATCAAGGGAAATCTCTATCACACACAAAGGATACCACACGCTTATGACTTTTTTGTGTTTTCCTCATGAATCATTAACGAGTTCTTGAAATATCTATAAAAGGTTATTAAATATCAATGAAGGGTTGCATTGCACAAAAAAGATAGTTGCCATAAAATCTAGTCCTTGTATGAACATATATTTTTATAATCCAGTGTTATATCTACGGTATTCTGATACAGCAGAGCAACCGATGCTCTTGCCGCAAAAATTAGACAAAAATTATTTAACAAGCAGTGAATGTGCGGAAAACTAATACTACAATTAACCCCAAAATAACAAAGTAATCGTAATTTACGTTTCGGATGCACGACATCATTAGAACAATCGAGATAAATATTATAAAATCCATCAGCATTCCACATTCCGGGTATCTTTCCCATTCGCTGAGTATAAAACAATGCACTTTCTTCGGCAGTTGTATCAAAAATTTTATATTGCTGTATCTAATAGTTCTTTTCATTTTCAGATAAAACTTGAACTAAGTCGTAAATCGGAGGACTATAAAGTGACGTCATTCCATATAAGCAAGATGTGCGTTTGTAAAGATGATGGGAAATCGGTCAAGTTCAAAATTATTCCAAATAAACTTGGTCATATACCACTTACAGTTAAAGCAATGACATCTGATGCAAAACTTTGTCCCAAATCAACTGTTTACGCCGTTGATGCTGTTACGAGAAAGTTACTGGTGGAGGTAGGTTTAAATCTTCGCTATAATATTCCGCGTTTTGGGTAACTTTTGCAGGGCACAAAGTATAATTAGGTGATATGAAGGGAGAGGGAGCAAGCTCATTGTTGTGTGATGCGGAATTAAGGTGAAGTAAACACAATATAAAGAGTCGACAACATCGAGGGCATGCAATTGAAAACGCAGCTGGGCAGAAATCACCTTGTCTACAGAGTCAAATATGTGCTCTAAAGAAACGGAAAAGGCTTTCAGAAAACTCCCTTACTGTTATTGACATTGATCACCGTCAATGGTCAACTTGAATTGCTGCTGATAACGCTGCTTGAAGAGATACATACGTCAAGCTGTTTCGTCTTTTGAGAACAGTGGTAGAGAGAAACCAAGAGCTAGTAAGAGGAAGAAGAAGAAGAGGGAAGGCAAGCACCCGGTACAGATGAGGCTTTTATTTGCAGACCTGTGTTCTCGTCTGTTTATCCCCATTTATACTCCTCAACCACCAGCATGCACCCGACGTGGGCATTGTATATACGGATATTTTGTGAAGCTAATCCATAATGATCGGGCAATTATATTGTCAGTGATATGTGTCAAGTGTTGTCCTTGTACCAGAAACTGCGAAATCATGGTTTACGAAATCTCGCACAGCTCAAGTTTGCTATTATTTCAAAATATGAGCTATTTCCTATAAAACGTCACAATAGTCATGAACTTTTGTGCAAACGAGAGGATCTTGTAACATCTAAATTTGTTCTTATGTTTCAGCTATTTGCGTCCCACAACAATGCCCACCCTACATGCATGCATGCAATTTGAACATAAATTGGAAAAAAGCACGTCATATATTGGGCAAATAAACTCCCACATACCCACACTCTGAAAGGCTGTTACTTGAAAAGATTGAAAACCCTTGCATGGGAGTCGCCTAAGAGCATGGATAACATTCCACATTAAATATGCTTCGAAACGTTTTCAACACCAAACGATACGAGAACATGCGTTAAACAGAATAGTAGTGCTTAATGGCTTTATATAGGTATATCTAGTTTTCCGTTGTTCTCGTTAAACTTGTGCAGATTGTCGTCACGGATCGTTTTTGTTGACTTTGTTCGGTTATTATAATAGCATATTGTTGCTATTTTTAAGCATTTTCTGGTTATTGTTTTGAATAGTTCTTATACTCGTTTTTGATAATGTCGTGTTTGCGACATTATGAACATTTCTCGCTAAAAGCCTGTCACACTATTGCGTATGAGAGAAACGTATGAGAAGCGTATGGAAATTAATGAAATAATTTTCATACGCACAAATATCCTTTCAAATGCCAGCGTATGAGTACCGTACATCTGGCGTACCTCTAGCGTATTCAGCGTGTGCCTGGACTATGCTTATCGTATAAACCATACGTCCGAATACGCACAAAATTTTTGAGCATGCTTAAAAAAATTTTCTACCTTGCTGTATGCCAGCGTATGCCACCGTATGCGATCGTGCTTGAAACGTATAAAACCTACGCCTAACGTACCCTAGCTTATGTCAGCGTATACCGGCGTATGAGTGATATTTTTCATACGCTGGCATACACTAGTACGATACGCAATAGTGTGACAGGGCCTTAACCCCTGAATTCTCTGTTTCATTTTGATATCGACGTGCCAAGGATTTCTCTCCGCAATGGTATTTTAGCATATTAAAAAAAATCAGTCAAATAATAACCTGTCATTTCGGGGTTTTTTCTAGCCTGAAGGAATAAAACAGGAACATAGCAAAGGAACTTTCTTTTGCGCTCCTAAAAAAGGTAAATGTTAGTGAAAGCAATCCGAAATTTAGATAATGAAGCAAGATTACTTTGTTTAATATCTGTAAATCAAATCTAGCATAGATTGGAAATTGGGGATTGTCTTCGTTCAACCATTTGTGTACAACCAATTAAAAAAAGGTTGTCCTTTGCAAACCTTATTTACAGCTAATTCAATAAAGGTTGTCCAGTGCAAACCTTAAACTCTAAACCTTAAACATTAAACATTAAACTCTAAGCGTGCAAAGCGTAATGGGAGCATCATTTAATCAGTTTAGAAATCATATATGGGGCCCATTTCTTCTTAGAGACAAGTTAAATAAATGAAAGGTCCCATATATATAATTACTAAACTGAGTAAATGATGCTTCCATTAGGCTTTGCACGGTTAGAGTTTAATGTTTAAGGTTTAGAGTTTAAGATCTGCAAAAGTCAACCTTTTTTGAATTAGCTGTATATTGTTATAGTAACATCATACAGTCGTTCTTGACATAATCATTATAGCGCTAAGCTTTGTCCTACTTTCCCTAACCAGGAAGCTACAGCGAGATCATTGATTTAGCTATTCCGGCAAATATCATTCCTGGATCCGTGCTACAAAAGATATCAATTATTGGTAAGCATTACAAATAAATAGTTTTGACGAGTTTAAGACTTATTGCTGTGATCAATTTCAATTTGATCATAATTTCTTATGCAAGTTCTTAAATTTTAGTGGGTATTACTTCCAATATTCTCTTTCTAGGCGATATAATGGGCCCAGCTCTGACAAATCTTGATGGACTACTAGCAATGCCCTATGGTTGTGGTGAACAAAATATGGCTAAATTTGCTCCAAATATTTACGTCATGGATTATCTTACCACCACAAATCAGGTTACAAAGAAAATAAAGGACGATGCGATACGTTATATGAAATCTGGTAAGTTTTAATACACATACTTATATAACTTCAAGATTCGAAAACTAGCTATGGAAGAAAAGACCCGGTTATTTCCATATATTACCTCAATTATGTCGCTACATAAAACTACCTTCTGCTGTTCTGTTACATAACGTAATTTTTGACCATGACAATTACAAAAGACATAATTGGCTTACATAAACAAAAGGAATATTGTTCTTGCTCCGTTCTTTAGAAAATCCATTCTATATATAGGTTATTCTTTTGTCATTGTCATAATCAACCAATCACAGAACATCTTGCTAGAGCTTCGTGCCGACCACGAGTTTGGGATGTTTTGAAATGCAACATTTATTAAAATATCGGGACGAGAAGAGATATCATTGAAATATACCGTCTTTATGTCTCCCTAATATCGATAGATATCTGTATATATCTTTCAAAAACTCATTAATAATTCATGAAGCAATTATCCAATCTTGAGTAAGAAATTAGTCACGTACATAGGTCTTTATACCAGCTAAAGAACACTTTAACAAAATACCATTGTTATGCAAACTATATAAAAAATTTTATATAAAGATTTTTATATAAAGATTTTTATATAAAGATTTTTATATAAATATTTGACTTATTATGCATACGTTTTTGAAGTCATTTAAAAAACTCGCGGGTCGTGTTTTATTAGGTCTAAAGCCACTCGCGCTGCGCACTCGTGGCTTTAAACCTAATAAAACACTCCTGCTTGTTTTTTAAATAGTACATAAAGCTCATTTCCCTTCTGGACGTTTGAGTACTCTGTCCCCGTTACACTCCACACATGTCTGGATGTGTTGATGTCACAAAGCTGCAACACATGTGCCTTGACGAGAGCTTACGTGCTAGAAACAGGAATGTATCGCGTATTTAGACGTGTAGCAAACAGCAGTTACGAGGCATAGGACGCCAAAACATGTATGTCTGCTGATAGTACAATTTATATCGTGTTCGATTAGTTCAAGTCCTTCTATGCCTTATTCCGATCCACGTGATTAGCTGATTTGTTGTGACGTGACTTCGAATAAATGTAATGTTTCCCGCCGGGTAACAAGCGAAAAATTATTGCCCGCCCCAATCGGCTACGTACATAAAGAAACAAAATGGCGGCACAACTAGCACAAGTAGAAACTATGATTTTCCAAGCTTGTGTTTCAATAAAGAATGTAAAAGGGAAAAAGAATACACAACAGGCATCAGGATATGCTGCTGAAACCATTTAAATATGTTCTTTTAATTTTAAACTCGTTTACACTATAGAGTTTTGTCACGAAATATAATTGTTGTATGAATGTTGTTGAGTGTTGTTGAGTGTTGTGTAGGTGCGATATTCTTCTCCTGATGTATGTAAACGAGTGTAAGAATGTTGAGATGCGGGTTCATATACTCAGAACATTCAAACTCATCCACTCCGTCACATGCATCAGAAGAAGAAAATCGCACTAGAAATATCAGCAAAAATTGCAAGTGTAAACGGGCCTTAATAAACTCGACTTCCTCTTGGGAAACACAAAAAACTATTTCGCTCGGGAGCAGACATTAAGTGCAGAATAATAACATAACTATAGAATGTGAAGTTGAAGTCCCAGGTCGTGTCGAGGCGACCTTATAACATAGGTCAAGCGGCAGTAACTGACACCCCACCTCATCTCTCGCATGACACATTGGATTAAATTAAGCGATCGAACACGGTATATATGATAACAACTATACTTGTCACGTTTTAAGTGGAGTTAATATTTTTAGGCTTTTGTAATTTTGTAATCTTTTGAATTTTAAACTTAAAAATCCTACTCCTAACCCTAAACCTAGCCATTACTCTAATATAACCTTGATATTAATCATAACCCTAACCCTTTCCCTAACCGAAACCCTAATCCTAACCCTATAAAAGTCTAAAAATACTCTTCCTATAAAACGTGAATCATATGAGAACAATTGTTCAATAATCTCGCACGTTTGTAAACCAAACACCAATATAAACTTAAGAGCGACTGTCCGTAAAAATCGAGCAAACAGTGGCAATAGATGAAAAATAAATTTCTTTTATATTTTGCTTAAATTTAGGTAATACCTAGTATAAATGGTGTTTGGGTTAGATATTCAATATTTGGTCGATAAACGTACAAATATCAGAAATCAAGAATTTCTCTCCGGAAGGCTATAATTAGCTGCAGACAAAGCTGTTGCCATGGTCAATTTTATCACTTCGCGACGGATTCAAAACTGCCCGTAGATAGTTTTGATGGTTTAATGACTATAATTCAAGTATTAAAGAACACTGTTTTCAATATAGAATGGTCAAGGAGGCTTTAACTGGCCTGTCAGACGTTGTTGAAATTCGCTATTTTTAGTCAAATTTTAGAATTGCATTTTGTCACTGGATTTGAAGGGGAAATTTATTATGTGCGATAATCGTGAATTTGTTTATATTCCATCCACGGAATGGTATAGCATGTGTACATGTTATATATTAAAAGCTAGCTTGGGTTATTGCCTTGGAGCCTCACACGAGACTTTTAAAAAAGCTCATTTTGGTGACTTCCAATGAAATGTAACACAATTAAATCATTAGGCCTATACGTCTATACAAAGTCACGAAGCTCAAATTGTTCAAAACTTTGAATTTTTGTGTTTCGATATCAATGTATAGGCTTTGTATACTTTATAAAGAAACGTTTAGAAGGATTTTCAAGATATTTTAATGATAGGCCTAGCTACTTACAACAAAAGCACAACAAATCATCATATTGCAGTGCCCGAGCCATTTTTGGCACCGAATTATATTCTGCCTGTGAGTTTGTTTGTTAGTTTGTCCGTTTGTTAGTTTGTTCGCATCAATACGTTTCCTTAATCGCCTACCAAAAATTTCTTGCACGTGCTCGGAATTTATTAATTATTATTAATCGTGTACACTCATGATGATCGACAGTTTGCTCAGCTTTATCTCTGGTTTTATGCGTCAAACAAGGACAAAAATACCACTGTTCGAATCAGCGTGAAAAGTTGTGTTTACGGATGGAAAATTGATTTCAAAATTGACTTCTATTCTAGCTATTTGTCGCAGGGGCATTTTTTAAGAATTCGTCAGTGGGGGGGGGGGCATCTACAAAAAGGGACCATACTATACCGAGTGTGGAGCAATGATAGATGGTTTGTTGGTAACAAAAAGTTTGGTGTGGTATCGCATTTAATAGTGGGGGGAGGGGAGAGAGCAGGGCCGTAGGAAGCTCTTTTCGTTTGGGGGGGGGCTGAAAGCGAGGGCCGAAGGCCCGAGGAAATTTTTAAATTTAGAGTCTCTGAAATGCCATTTCCTGGACTTTGGAGAAGATTTGACAGATTTCTGATTGTCAGAAAACAGCGTTTTTAGTATGTGGAAATTTAGAATTCACGGAATTCACGGTTCCAATTGGACGAAGGTGTATTTAATTAACGATATATTGGATAAGTTGCAGGAAAGTATGGGTAATATCTTCATTCTTTGCAGTTTGTCATGGATTAAATAATAAAGGTCTGCATGATTTTGAAAAATGAATGATTATTAGCAAATTATTGGGGGGCTGCAGCCCCCCAGCCCCCCCCCCCCGCAGTTGCTACGGCCCTGGAGAGGGTCTGGGGTTTTCTCCCCCAGAAAATTTTTGTATTTTTCTACCCCTATGACTGCAATTCCCTGCATTTTCTGAAACAGATTTTTGGATATACAGCATTACATTATGCTGTAGATAAACTGAACCTTCAGTTAAGTACTTGCATAGTATGTTTATGTAGATACCACAACTTGGCCGTCACTTAGGAAGCCAGCTTGATAAACTTAGAGTTCCCGACTTCCACAAAGCGCCACCATGGTTGGCACAGAGCGGAAAAATTTTGAAAAGCGTCTCTAAATCATCGGAAATGGCATTTTCAAAGTCTTCTATACGTCTTTTGTTTGGCCCTTTCATTAATTCGTTCATTATGATTTGTGAGTCTATGATATCCGCGAGTCAGGATGGATTATTACGAGAAATGTTATCAAAATATCGATTACAGATATTTGATTATATGTATATATGATTTCAAATACTTCTACTTTCGAAATAAAATTGTTTTTATTTTGGTGGGGGTCAAATTATCCCCCCCTTGTAAAACACTTGGTTGAGGGTCTGTTGCCCCCTGCGGTCACTAACTTGTCCAACAACTCAAGCTCTATAAGGTCTGGGAAATGCAATCCACTGCCTGGGAAATGTTTAAAATCTAATAAGGTATTTATTAAACACAAAAGACAGGACATAAGATTCACAAAGCAAATTTCAGTTACTAGAATATCAAACCTCCCTTCTAAATTCCATGTTTTGCTTATATTTTAGAGAAAAGGGACTTTGACTGGGGGGGCCAAAATGGTTAAGTGGGGGGGGGCACCATGGGGGCTGGGGGGGCTTTGGCCCCCCAGTTATATAGTTAAAAAATGCCCTGTCCGCTCCGAAAGAGACACTGTATAACGAACGACATATGACACACACACACGAGATTTGGGTCGATTGTTGACGCTGATTGCCGCAAAGACAGGAAGGGAAGGACGATGAGACAGACGAAGGAATGCGAGATACCAGGGTCATTCACCCAGCGAGGCTCGCGCGAGGTGCCAGACCATGAACAGGGAATTGGAAAGGTACTTAACTGGGATAGGGCAATCGACGGGTAGCGAGCCACGAGACGGGCTGGCTGCGGGCTTCCTCCGTGAAGGCTACGGATGGGCGTGTGTAAGGGGATGGGATGGGAACGACGAAGAACCCCCGTGGGGTAGGGGGGGATGGGAACGATTAAATGTCACGATTGAGAATGAACTACTAGCGGAAACAACTTATATAAAGTAGGTTATGCAAATGCCCTCATTAGCATTCGCCAAGCTGTCCCTGGGGCCCCCTATTCTCACAACAAGTACAACAACTCGGCTCGTTCTTAATATCATTTATTTCATAAATCCAATTAACTCTCAAATAAGTGCCTCTTATTGGATGACGTTTGCACTTAACCATAGTTAACTTTAATCACTTTTTTATACAACCGGCCACAGGCTGTAACTTCGGTATAGCTGATTTAGATTTTAGATCTCATTGATGCCATACGAATGGGTACCAATTTTCAATTTGCGACTAATGATGTGAATACTCTATTGAATACAATATGAAAGTGTTTGCATTCTGATTAATATACAATATATGATCATAAAGCGTTATAAAATTTCAATACTTCTTTAATATTCTTTACATTATTGCGGGATACTGCTGTTGAAGATTTGTCAAAATTCGTTATAAAAAAATAGGAGAATATATGCATGTAATACTGAAAAGGTCATGCTATCCTTTGTTGTCTACATGTGATCTGTAGTCCTGTATAAGGTCAGATATCAGTCATTTATATAATTATTATGTTAAACCCACAGACTACTGCTTTTAGACTACCACAAAAATATTATTTTGTGCTATAATTCCATGTGTTTTAAAATACATGTACAAAATTTCATGTACTAATTAAATTTCATGTGTTTTAAGTTATTTAATTGTTTTTCCTGCCCGCAGAAATACGTTTTTGTTTGTCTGTTGAAGGTCCTCAGCGATTGCATGTTATGGTTGCATGTATAGGCCTCTGCATGTGTATATGCAAATGCCCAAAATAGTGCACTTGATGGAAACGCAATGGACCTTTCCCCTAATAACTAAAATTTTGATCTAGACAACTCTAGACAAAAATTTCATCACAGTTTGAAAGAACATCACAAAACTAGTGGTATTCCAAAGTTTCGTTGCGAAATTTTGTAAAATGCGGATAATATAGCCCTGCGAAATTTGCAATTTTCAGTCATTTTGTATTACAGACGGGAAATTGATACCCCAGTCGGACGTTGGGGTATCAATTTCCCGTTTGTAATACAAAATTACTGAAAAACGGCAAACGTCGCTGGGCTATATTATCCGCATTTTACAACATTTCGCAACGAAACTTTGGAATATTACTAATTTTGTGATGCTCTTTGAAGCTTTGATGAAATTTTTGTCTAGATCAAAATTTTAGTTATAAGGGGAAAGGTCCATTATGATTGGATTTGTGGAAAACACTACGTTTGTTTATTTTCAATTTCAAATATTTTTATACGTTGGCACGAGTCTTCGTCTTTTCAAATAATAAAAGAGTAGGTTTCGATTCACACGTACTTCAGCTCAAAATCGAATTACTAGAAGAGTCCTTTGAAAGGTTTAAAACACCACATAAATCATCTCATGTCAAACATGAATTTTAGAAATCGATCATGCGATTTACTGTATATCATGGTTTCATTTAATGATTTCGAAAGAACCCGTGCAAACACACGGAGACATTTTATTATAGCATAATCTACTCATGTCACGATTAATTTCCTCTTCCAACTTAGGTTTCAAGAAAATGGGAGGGGTGCTGTTTAATTAATTTTTCGGCTGCTCAATGCCGGTCGGCAAGAATTTAAGCAAATTAAGTGCATTGTAAAAAATGCCGTGCTCAGCAATTACATTTTTTTATATTCGTATAGGGTAAGGGATCGGTATATCAATCTTTATTTGCGACCAATGCTGCAAATACTATATTGAATACAACATGAAAAGTGTTTAAAACAGCTACTGCCACGGCAATGCACTAGTTAAACTAATAGGACGAAATGACTAATACAGTATGAAACGATCGACCTTCTTTCATTTGAGTTGTTTGTTACGGTATGTGTCTGATTGTTGTGTATACATAGATTTCTCATTAGCCTTTGATATTCTCTACGTTATTACGGGTACTGCAGTTGACGATTTGTCAAATTTATTTTCAAAACACTAGCTAGTTGAATATATGTATATGTTAACCTGAAAAGTTCATGGTCAGTCCTTTAAGACACCCAGCTAATTACAAGACACTCCGCAGCGTCAAATTTCACTTCCGCTAAAGCTTTAATACTAACATGTTAGTCGCATTATGATAAAGATATTAGAGAGGTTAAGATACCCCGGTTTCGGTGTACGGGTACGGGTAGCATGATTTTGGTTAGCAATATTTTCGTCGATGTCTGTACCTTTACTCGTAATTAAGGTGCACATTTTCCCCATTATATCATTGTCTTGTTGCAAGAAAACAGAAAAAGTATAATTGAATTACAGACATCAGTAAAAACTAGTAAACAAGATGACACTACTCGTACCCGTACACCGAAACCGGGGTATCTTAAACTCACTATTAAGAATTACCGGAGAGCTGAGAAGAATAACAAAGAGTAATATTCAGCGGCCGAAAAATTAATTAAACAACACCGCTCCCCATTTATTTGAAACCAGAGTTGGAAGAGGAAATTAATTTTGACTTGGCATAGGCTCATTTTTATTTCAGGCGAGAAATGCTTTGCTGCAGAAGCACATTTATAGTAGCGTAATTCAGCAAAAACTTGGCGATCAAAAAGGAAGCGCTAAAGATATTATATTTTAACCCAATTGCATTCAGTCTGTATAACGTACTATTTTTTTTAAATAAAGTTGCACGTGCACTGTAACAACCTCATATCAAGGCTCTTTCCACTATGAGCCTCGCTGGAGGAAAGATTCTGGTCCAGGCTGGTCACGTGTCTCCCAGATTTTGGGAGATAACAAAATTGTTACATAAGGGTGGGGAACTAAGTTTGTTTTACCGATCTAGTGGCCGATGCAAATTTTTTTTGCGTAGACAGTCGGAGTCCTCATTGATAGTCGGACGCATCATTGATCAGCGTCCAGGCCTCCGATCGTTATCGATCGATCCCTTCGTATCCTGCATAACCCACTGGTATACCATATGTCCATCATTCAGCGTTGTTCCAGTCTTCAACCACGTGTAGAATATTTTCTTCGCGATGCTATAGCAAATCTATAAACTTTGTTTTTCTGGTTCCCAAAATACGCAAGAACTGTTATTGCGAATTAAATCTATATATCATCCCTATAGGCCTTTCCCTTTTTAAATGAAATTTTGATCTAGACAAGTCCGGAGAAAAATTTCATCACAGCTTGAAAGATGATCACAAAATTAATTATATTCCGAAGTTTCGTTGCAAAATGTTGTAAAGCGGATAATGTAGCCTTGCGAAATTTGCAATTCTCAGTCATTTTGCATTACAAACCGGAAATTGATAATCAGATGATCAAACTGATTATCAATTTCTCATTTGTAATACAAAATGACTGAAAAACGGCAAACTTCGCAAGGCTATATTATCCGCATTTTACAACATTTTGCAACGAAACTTCGGAATATTGCTAATTTTGTGATGCTCTTGCAAGCTGTGAAATTTTTGTCCAGGCTAGTCTAAATCAAAATTCCACTCAAAAGGGGAAAGGTCTATTGAAGAGAATCAGTATAAGATAACCATAGATATCTTATATACACTAGATAACGCATCTCTTTTAGTAAAATTGGAGCCAAGAATATGCCAGCGGTTACCCCCATTCGAATAGATGGCGGCCCTGTTGGAGTTTCCCACTCGCTAATGATCGCTTAAAAAACAACAATAACTTTCATCATTTGAATAGTTTGAAAATGTATTTGGAATAGGTTTAAATTAATGTTTGAGTTTCCTGTTTAAGAAATAGAAAACATACGAGTCTTCTCATTTCATGGGATCACGGCTGCAATCACGGCTTTAATTTTTGTATTGCAGAATAATTAGATGCGTTATCTAGTGTATATAAAATATCTATGAAGATAACTAGCGTGAAAGGAAATATTGGAAGATTCAAAGCGACCATCAAAACCACTTTCCACAAATGGAAGTATTGCAGAATACCAGTCCACTAGTAATATCATATCATGTAGCCCAGCCACATATCACTGGACACGTATATACCAGATCTTATTGCCTGGTTCTAATATACACAAACTAAATACTAAGATACTATTGCGGATTGATACTAGAGAAGAAATATCATGCAAGACTTTTAATGTTTAATATTATTATACTTAATATGCTTTATAATATATTTTTTTTTCTCCCAGCGACGCTAATTAATCATAATCTGTCAAACACCAATGTCCTGTTGTGAGGAACATATTTACATATTACACCACATTTAAGCTCTCTATAGCATGAGAAGTTAACTATTAATGCTAACTGTCGCCTCGATCTCAAAATAACTACTTGACTGCGTATCACACGTATCCACTAGAAAATAGAGCTATCTTTAACACTATGACAATTTAATCTATTAATGCTAATTCACTGTATGTCTCGTAGCTACCTTTGCCACCACGGGATTTTATCTATCATTTGCTAGACTATGAGACTATCAATGTATTTATTATTAATCAATTGACAATAGATAGTGAATAATACATGGAGCTTGGAAATACCAGATTTATTTCGAGTGTTGAACATGATATCTCACGAGTGAACGCAACGATCGAGTGAGATATCATGTTCAACACGAGAAATAAATCTGGTATTTCCAAGCACCCATGTATTTTTCTGTTTATTATATCAACAAAATTAAATGAAAAACAATAAAACGTCCGTGGCAATGCGTTTTACAACAAATTATCTATATTTTCACACGTAAAAATATTGTATTTTTTACGTGCGTTTAAATACAATTTTTCTCAGTGGCCAAAAACTCTATATAACACTTATGTTTATATAAACTAGAAGTTACTATCGCAAGGAAGGTGCTGCCTCATCCCCAAGGGATAAAAGGCAGCATGCACAATTTGCCTGAATAAGGGGCTGTTTATATGATCCCGATTTGCCTTTGCCATTACTCTCATGATGTTTTTATATCATTAGGTTTAACTAAAACCACCCCCAAATACATAAAGAATACATAAAGGAAACTAAGTAAGTTATACTTTATAATTTAAAGTAAAATTGTAATGCAAAATATAATGAAATTAAACAATAAATAAATACCCCACAGAGCCTGGCCACCTGTGGTTTTATATGAATATCTCCAATGTCTCCAATGCTTATAACTTCTTGCTTTTGAAGCTAGCCATAGCAACAAGTCATGCTATGCAAGTTTTTAATGATTTGTATCATTCAAATAGATGCAAGATTATCAGCATAGGCATAGCAGAGTGGGCATAGCATGACGAGTTGTTATGACTAGCTTGCCACTGAATACTATACAATATTATATATTTATATAGGGAAAAATACATGAGTGCACAGAACACAAGAAATAAATTCTGGTATTTCCAAGCATTCATGTATTTTTCTGTTTACTATATGAAGGACAGTCTTTGAAAAGCGATATAATTTTTTTGCAGAAAAGCGATAACTTTCACATATGAGATTATCATAAATTATCTCACATGTGAGATAATCAGTTTTATCAGTGCTCGAAATCTCTATAATGCACTATACTTGATTACTTGGTATAAATTTAATAACAAATTCATGTATATAGAAATACTATAATACAAAACTACGCTTATCACAGAACAACTGTAATTTTTGTTTAATTAAATACATCAGCTTCAGATGGCACCATTCATTTGTAATGATTAAGATTGTACTGAGTCAGAACTTCAAAACTATATAATAAGAAAGAAATTGTGAGCAATATCGAAAAAAATATAGTATACCCTGAAATGTAGTGACACAGCCAAGTGAATATATAAATGTACGGTATTATGTAGCGGGCAGGTAGGATTACTTCTTATTATGCTGACAATGGACATATCTCAGAGATATATTTTTACAAACCGTCATACCTTGTACAAAAGTCCGGTGACATGCTATCACATGTAACTGCTGCTAAGTTAATATGTGCAGACAACCATGGGCAGATTTATATGTGCAGACAACCATGGGCAGATTTACTGGGGGGTTAGTACTGAGTATAACACCCTGAGGTGTTATAAAGTGTTCAACCCCACCAAAATTTCACTTCATCCCTCCCCTCCCACTTTGTGTGAAAGCCTTTAACCCTAACCCCTGCCTAAGCTCAGTGGTGCTGCTTGCACCCCACTAGAAAATATTCACCCTGGTTCCGGAGGTTTAAAATAAAACTCTGGTTGAAAGCGGCAATTGATTCATCGAGCCGCGCCAATCAGTTTGAATTAGGGTTAGGTCCGGACTCTATCTAATACAATACAATCAGGTCCTGACCCTGACTAATACAATCATCCAATCAGGAGACAGAGTCAGGACATGACACTAATTCAAACTAATTGGCGTGGCTCGATGAATCAATTGCCGCTTTCAACCAGAGGTTTATTTTTCCTCCGCCCTTCGCAATGAAAATAATAAAAAATAAACCTCTGAAACCAGGGTAGAAAATGTTTGGCCACCCCTCCTTTTATAAAATGAAAATCCGCCCTTGCAGATAACAATCCACACTGCATTGCTATAGGGATATATTTTAATATTTATAATATTAAGCCCTGCCACACAACATTCCACGTTTGTTTTAAAACGTGCTGAAATGGCTCAAACACATTGCTATAAACATGTAGAATAAACACTATAAACTCATCGCCTTTGGAAATCACCACACAAACAAATAAACTAAGAGTAGATTTTGACTACTTGTATATTAACTATAAAGACGATCACTAAGTGCAGGGTTAATTCTCAGTGAAATGCATGATAAATTCATGCTGAATCTATATTCATGAAATTATAGTGTTCTAAACATATTATATATATATATATATATATATATATATATATATATATATATATATATATATATATATATATATATATATATATATATATATATATATATATATAAAATGCCTTCATGTATATTACCAAAAAGAAATAAAGCTACCTTACCTGAATTATTGAAAATATAGTCCATGTTTGCATCATGAAAATAAGCTCATAACTGTCCTTGAGAAGAACTTGATCCGTGTGCAATACAAAGTCATTGACAAAGTAAAGTTTGACCGCTCCCCCTCGTTTAAAAAAGCTTCCTGAAGCCTTAATTATTTCCCCGGAATTACGACATCTTTACATACAGACAGACAGACACAAAATCGAGATCTCGACAATGCATAGCTCGGGCAAAGAGACTGGATACAAGTAAACGCGATACTTCATGTTAAGAATAGTGTGCTGCCTTCGGCAGCAATAAATGTATAAAGTTTGGTCGTTCACTGCAACCACGTATATCAATCATGTTTCGCTCGCTACTCTGGTTTAAATAAATGATTACAAAGTCAACTTTGTAATCATTTATTTAAACCAGTGTAGCGAGCGAAACATGAACATAGATGTATTAATACATCGTGTCCATGTTTAAAAGGCATAGCTTAAAAAATGGACGGGTATTCTGCAATCGCCCAGAAAAGAGTTACAAAAGTATAGAAAAGCAAGTGGAAATGGCGAATATAACAAAATAAAATATGTTAGATGTCATCACCACACAAGATTTGAAGCCACACACAATGTGTCCTGATCTGATTTTGACATCTCAACAAGCAATACACTATTTTGAAATCACCTGCATGGTGTGTGCGCAAGACAAACTGTGAAGGCGCATCTGATCATGAAGAGTATCCGCTGAATATTTGTTTAAGCGCGCGGGTCAATGATGCGTACGACTATTAATGAGGAGTCCGACTGTCTACGGAAAAAAATTTGCGTCGCCGATATCAATTCGATAAAGTTCAGAGTATGTGTATTTTAACAAATGGATGTAATTTTAACGAATAGCAAGAGGTTGTGTCGCAAAATCAATGGGTGAGATATCTTTGTATGAATTTTTTGTGTATATATATATATATATATATATATATATATATATATATATATATATATATATATATATATATATATATATATATATATATATATATATATATATATATATATATATATATCAAAATAAAGCCAATTCATCTTTTGTGCTTAATAACTTTCGAAATACTATTTCTAGTTAAACGCTTTTAGGCTTACTTCAAAACCTGTTCTTTTCTCTTTCAAACAAAGTATTATCCTTGTCTCCAATGCTAGTAATAATTGCACAGGAAAAGATTTAGTAAAACCTATCATTTTTAGTTGCTGCTTAATTATGCAAGTTTACTATGTTATTGTTTAGTCGGTTTAAATGTTAGAATTTTCTTCTTTAAACTTTAGTGTCCTCGTCACTACATCTGGAAAACCACGTAAGAGCAAATTAAAAGTATTTTAAAAGAGACCAAGTTGTTTGAAAATCCTAAACGAATGCTAAAAATCGTAAAAAATTCTTGTGTCTGAGCCATGACAGCGATGTAATGTAAACAGAAATTATAGCAAATTGATGTCAGTCAGCTTAGATGGTCCAAGCCAAAATTATATCGCATTTGAAGTTTCAAACTGAGTTAAAAATAGTGGAAGAAAAGCCGTAATTATACTTATTGTTACAATCCATTTAATAATATGCAACATTTTTTTGTTTTAATGAAAAAATCAGTTATTTTCATGAGAACGATTTGTTATTCCCTCTCAATATTTTTAATCTCCAATCGCAATAACGTAAAGTACTATTACCCGCGAACCAATGAGTCAAATTTTAGAAACAACCCACTGTTACAAAGCTGAATGGCTACGCTTTAAAATGAATGTAAACTTCTACTTTCGAAATAAAATTGTTTTTATTTTGGTGGGGGTCAAATTATCCCCCCCCCCCTTGTAAAACACTTGGTTGAGGGTCTGTTGCCCCCTGCGGTCACTAACTTGTCCAACAACTCAAGCTCTATAAGGTCTGGGAAATGCAATCCACTGCCTGGGAAATGTTTAAAATCTAATAAGGTATTTATTAAACACAAAAGACAGGACATAAGATTCACAAAGCAAATTTCAGTTACTAGAATATCAAACCTCCCTTCTAAATTCCATGTTTTGCTTATATTTTAGAGAAAAGGGACTTTCCCAGCTAACACAATTACGTTTTAAAAACGTCGTGGAAACGTTGGACTTACGTTATATGAACGTTCTGGGACAACGTTGTGACAACGAAAATTTGTAGACAGCAGAAAACGTTATCGCAACGTTGTAGCAAACGTAGCGAGAACGTAACTTGAACGTTGTCAAAACGTTTCTAACACGTTATAAGGACGTCCAATTTTAACTTTGTGAAAATGTGGTAAAAACGTCGTGGGAACGTTACGACTTAACGAAAGCCTCAAGGTACGTTTACACACATGATTTGCCGGCCGATTCAGCTTTAACTATATGATATTTGAAAAAATTGCAGCATTCGTTAAAACCTGAAATTGGCCAGATTATAATCCCGGTGTGTACACGTAGCTTAACACAGCCTAATTGCACCAGAACCATTGCTTACTTTAATATTCTTTCGCGAATT
This sequence comes from Paramuricea clavata, assembly GCA_902702795.2. NCBI lineage: Eukaryota > Metazoa > Cnidaria > Anthozoa > Malacalcyonacea > Plexauridae > Paramuricea > Paramuricea clavata. The sequence goes on from CACRXK020002595.1 coordinate 33,789, forward strand.
TTCTGACTACGTCGGCAAATTCGAGAAAGGAAATTAAAACGGGAAATGATTGTTGTGTAATAAACGCGGTTGTTAAGAATATTAAAATAAAGTAAACATAAATTTTTCTAAATATTTATTGACACAAAATGTTAAATGACTTCACATTAACTATTTACATAAACTTTAAGAACTATTAATAAATACATTAGTATATAAGGAAAGAATATGCACAACATTAAAAATTACTTGATCTACCAAATGATCTATCAAATATCATCCTTTTATAGAATCCCGGCAACGTTCTATAACATTCAAAAAAAAAAATTCTATTAATTATGAAATGAAGTGGGTTTAGCCAATACTGCATTCTGATTGGTTAGCTATACTGGCTATATATCAACATCTAGCTGTAACATTGTGATTTTATGAACTGAAAACTTGATTAGTGATACGGTCCATTAGAAAAAAAACTGGAATTAGCTGGGGAAAATGGTATAAAAACTGTTTAAGACCTACAGAAAATATATAATTTATGTACAGTTCATTCAAAAATAGGTTTTCCTTTGAAAACCTTCAACTCAAAACCTTAAAACTTAAGCAGTATGGCGAAAGCGTCGTTTTTGGGTGTGGTCAGTTTCGGACGTTTCGCCCCGGATTGGGGTTCGGGCAGCGTTACCATGCTGACCGTCATGGTCAACTTGCCCAAAACATTTGAGGTTATCTGTCCTAAATGAAATGCATACAAACTCATATACAGGTCCTAGACTACTTTAACAAATGCTTTTGCAGGTGCATCACAGACAACACACCTGAGAGAAACTTTAAGAACCTTTGAACCGCAACTTAAGCCTTGCTTTAACACCATATTCAGATCTCTCACAGTGTCATGAAGAAAATCTAAATTCTTAGGTTTTGACTTGCCATACGTTAAAGCAATTGGGAATATTCTAACTGGGGTAAGGTTCATAATACCACAGAGAACTGGCCATAAACTACTTTGTGAACTTTTGAACAAAGGAATGCCATCAATGTTCAAACTTATCTCTAAAGTATCAACAGAGTCTTTAACACTGTCTGGATAAGACTGGAAATTCTCCAAGAGTGCCTTTTCCAATGGGAAGTAAACATACTCCATCTCAGACTTATGGCCAATAGAAACAAGCCTTGGTGTAGCCAATAAAGCCCTGGCAGTGCTTGGCAATCCAGAATGGCCAGACTGTTTAAGTAATTTAAGGAGCCCATCAACTGCATTGTGTTTTACTTGAACGTTATTCACCCAAGTTCCAACTCATCTTTCAAACTGTAATTTTCTAATTGATCAGAATCGTCAGACAAACAAGAATTATCACTGATGCTGTCAGTGCCTGAAACACTGTGGTGAGCAGGTGCGTTTGTGCAAATTTCATCTATGTCAATTGTTTCTTCAATTAATATCACTGTTTCAATAATCAATTTTACAGAAAAACCTTCTTATGAAGTGTAGACCCTAAGCAACCTAAAAATGTCAAATATTCACTTTGATCTATCATTGAAACTTTTGCAAGGGGAGGTGCATGACTTTTTAGGGGAAGTGCAAAAATTCCCGGGGAAGGCGCAAAACAATATCAGGGGAGGTGCGCCCCGCAAAATCCGGCCTTGGTTTGTCTCACATTATGACATCACACTGTGTATCTATAACTGAACAGACAATGACAAAATCTTAATCTATTTGTTAATTAAACATATATAATTATAATTACGATAATAATACATATATAATTACAATCGAGGCCATATTTCAACTTAATAGGTGGAGAATTTGAAATAAAGTAGAATAAATTACATTTGCATATTTAAGCAGTAGTGGACCTTCCTTTGTTACTTTACTCTGCCTGACACAAAACTTTTTTTACTCTGATCGACACAAAAGACTCATTGCTTTGGCAATTTGTTATTTGATGCTTGTGATGTTACTCTGAGTGTGTATCCACATCGGGCAAACTTGAAAAATATGCCTGGCCACAGTGGGAATCGAACCACTACAACCTTTGGAATACTAGCCCAATGCTCTGCCAATTGAGCTATGTGATATTTCGGAACATAATCTAGTTCCTTTGATATCAATGTAGTCTAGTAATCATAATTTTTTCTGTGGTGGTGTAATGTACTCAGGTGAATATGATGCTTGAAAACACATGAAATTGCTTGATGCTTTGTAAACACATGAAATTAAACCTTAATTTTACTCGGCCCCATGCAGTCACATATACAAATTTGAATAAAAATCCCAGTATGTACACAAATAATGTATTCAAATACTGCGGATTCAGGTTGAGTGTTTAATGACGTCAAGATTATGTGAACATTGAAACAGAAAAACACAGGTGTTGACAAGTGACAAATTACTTGTTGCTATGAGAGAATGTCTGTAAACAAACAGTTTTTTAAATGTGGCGTGCAAACAATTATGGTCGACTAGTTATGCCCGAAAACCCTTTATCCGAAGACTAAGGTTGTTAACAAAAGGAAATATTATTAGCAATGGATGTGATCCCGAAACAGGAGCTTTTCCTGGAAAATTCATAAAAGTAGACGTCCCATTGGGATATCGTCAGCCATTGTATCAAAAATTTGGAAACGTTTATACTGCAGAGATAAAATAGTTTCTTCTAAGCCAAATGCGGATAACAATGGTCTTCTTGCCTGTGTTTAATAATCTCATTATTTGAAATTTAAAATACTTCGATGATAAGTCAATTTCTACACACGAGAAAAGATCATCATATGTTAAAGATAGCAATATATAGATAGCAATAAATATACGGGTTATTCAATTGTTACAATAATAATTGTATACAACTTGAATTTCAGGAGATTATCCATATTTTTGCATTACAGTGTAAATTCTAAACATATATATTCAATTCAAAATGTCACCGCTGGTCCGCTCCCTCATAGCAACAAGTAATTTGCCACTTGACAATGCCCATGTTTTTCTGTTGCAATGCTCACATGATCGTGACGTCATTAAACACTCAACCTGAATCCGCAATAAACTGACCATAATGTATACAGGTCATAATAAATTAGTATTTTTAAATTTTAAAAAAATATATTTTTTGGTTGTTATAACGATGTTGGCTCAATATTTATAACAATATGCAATAAATGAAAGCAGGCTGCCATGTGCAGTCAAACCTTAAAATAGCCAAATAGACTTGAATGATACAGTAAGAGACAAAGAGAATGTACTTTGAGCTTTGACAAGCAGGAAAGCTCAGATTCTGCACCAAATGCAAAGTTAGTAGTCATATTAACTGCCTGAAAATGTAGCCACAAAATAAGTTTCAAGATATAACAATAGTAATCCCAACAATTATAGTGCGTCTATAGTATAGGTGAAATTTTATAGGTACATGCGGCTATGAAAACGCCAATTTGTTAACGCTAGGCTTTATGCGGTAAATAGGGCAAAAACGACTGAAACTTCCAAGGTTAGCGACACCATCTTGTCAAGTGGGGCAAACATAATACTGAAAACAATATATTCAAGATGGCGTCCCTATTTACAACCAACGGTGTGTATAAATTCTAGCTGGTCGAGATCTGATAACAAAGAATAGTAAACCAAGAAGTTCAATGCCTTCAAGGCAACTATATGTAAAAGTACACTACACAGTCCGCAAATTTCGAATGATTCGTGTAAATAAATGCAAAATATATTTGTGATTGTCTGGCGAGTGCGAGTCACATGTATTAATTAAAAATAATTCACGACAAATATCTTAATCTGAAAAAATATTAAAATGTTATATCAATATATATATATGGCTACACTACTGATACAAAATATCATAAGTATCACTTACGTTTACGTAGAAGAAATATAGGAGAGTCAAGGAAAGTCCAAGTATTAAAATCTTCAATCTAGTTTTATATCTTGCCCACGAGATGCCGACGCGCAGCTTAAATTATGCGCATATATGCAATGAAGGATCAAATTATATATTCATATCAAATTTCGCAGACGTCCGACTTTTTTTAGCCAATTAAAATCGAGTATTTTTGATCCGCGAAAACCGCGAAACTCATGTGTCTATAATATTAGTGACTTCGCACATAGTTCACATACAATTTGGATTTTGCCAAAATTTTGCCTTTTTGGTGACATATGGTGACTATATAGGGATTTAGTCAATGACAATTAATGCAACTGAAACAAATAACTGATGTATGAGTTTTAACTTTAAAACCATATAAAATTTAAAGTTTATCACCACCGATGGCTGATAAACCGTTCAATTACCAATTCAAACTTGAATTTAATAATATCAACAAAACATTCTCCATATATTGTCATTGAATTCAATATGAACGTTAATTTTAATAGTACGTCAAACCTTTACAGAACGTCACGACGACGTTTTCTTGTAATTAAAATTTCACGTTATTACGAAACAATATCACAACGTCATTACAACGTTGCTGATCAAGCGTTCTTGTCACGTTGCATTCATGTGTAAGTAAAACGTTTTTACAACGTTAGTATTCAAACTTTCTAGCCACGTTGTATTCATCCGTAATTAAAACGTTTTCACAACGTTAGTATTCAAACGACAACGAAGACAAAGTTGTCAAAAGGTTGTCACAATGTTAGGTCCGACCTAACCAAATTACAACCTTCCAAAAACGTTTTTACAACGTTATGTGTTGGCTGGGTTGACTGGGGGGGGCCAAAATGGTTAAGTGGGGGGGCCACCATGGGGGCTGGGGGGGCTTTGGCCCCCCCAGTTATATAGTTAAAAAATGCCCTGATTTGTCGCCTTTGAAAGACAAAAGCCGCTCAAAATAATCCTTCACGTTTTCCGCATTCCTTTTTTCGAGGAAAGTTTTCTTTCGAATTACAACTCGAACTCTCACGATTGACTTTTTGATGCGTCTTATCTCTGGTTTTATGCACCCAATAAGGACAAAAATACCACCGTTCGATTCAGTGTAAGAAATTATACTCACAGATGTCAAATGTATTACTAAACTACAGTATTCTAGCGATTTATGGCCTTTGAAAGACAAGCGAAATTGTAATGTTCACAAATCGCTCAAAATTATTAAGCTAATTAATTAAAAATGCAATACATTTGACCTTGATAACTTTCGTATTGTTGGTTTTCTCTTTTTCGTCCGTTTACCTGTCGATTTGTCTCACTTTTCTCTTTATTTTGTTTGTAGTTTCAGCCCAAAATATTATATTTTGAAGGTTTTAATGAGCAGTTTTAATAAGCGAAATTGTATTGTTTACAAATCGCTCAAAATTATTAAACTAATTAAAAATGCAGTCCGTTTAATCCTTGATAACTTCGGAATTGTTGGTTTTCTCGTTTTTGGCCGTATGGCAGTGGATTCGTCTCACTTTTCTCCTCATTTTGATAGTATTTTGAGCCCAAAATATTTTATTTTGAAGGCTTTAAAACGCAGTTTTGATCCTAACGTACGGACCAACTGGCGGCCGACAGGAGAATGTGTAGCGTGCTAAATATAACTTTACTTGTACATGCAGGCGGAAACGCCAAAACTTTTATTTGGAGGCGCGCACCGCATTTTAGCACTGTGTCTGGTTCTGCCTGTGAGTTTGTCCGTTTGTTTGTTTGTTAGTTTGTTAGTTTGTTCGCATCAATACGTTTCCTTAATCGCCTACCAAAAATTCCTTACACGTGCTCGGAATTTATTAATTATTATTAATCGTGTACTCTCATGATGATCAACTGTTTGCTCAGCTTTATCTCTGGTTTTATGCGTCAAACAAGGACAATAATACCACTGTTGGAATCAGCGTGAAAAGTTGTGTTTACGGATGGAATTGATTTCAAAATTGACTTCTATTTTAGCGATTTGTCGCCCTTGAAAGACAAAAGCCGCTTCAAATAATCCTTCACGTTTTCCGAATTCCTTTTTTCGTGGAACGTTTTCTTTCGAATTAATCTCGAACTTTCACGATTGACTTTTTGCTGCGACTTATCTCTGGTTTTATGCACCCAATAAGGACAAAAGTACCACCGTTCGATTCAGTGTAAGAAATTATACTCACAGAAGTCAAATGTATTACTAAACTACAGTATTCTAGCGATTTATGGCCTTTGAAAGACAAGCGAAATTGTATTGTTTACAAATCGCTCAAAATTATTAAACTAATTAAAAATGCAATTCATTTGACCTTGATAACTTTCGTATTGTTGGTTTTCTCTTTTTCGTCCGTATACCAGTCGATTTGTCTCACTTTTCTCTTTATTTTGTTTGTACTTTGAGCCCAAAATATTATATTTTGAAGGTTTTAATGTGCAGTTTTAATAAGCGAAATTGTATTGTTTACAAATCGCTCAAAATTATTAAACTAATTAAAAATGCAGTCCGTTTGTTCCTTGATAACTTCGGAAGTGTTGGTTTTCTCGTTTTTGACCGTATGCCAGTGGATTCGTCTCACTTTTCTCCTCATTTTGATAGTATTTTGAGCCCAAAATATTTTATTTTGAAGGCTCTAAAACGCAGTTTTGATCCTAACGTACGGACCAAACGGCGGCCGACAGGAGAATGTATAGCGTGCTAAATATAACTTTACTTGTGCATGTAGGCGGAAACGCAGAAATTTTATTTGTAGGCGGGCACCGCATTTTAGTACTGTGTCTGGTTATATTACTAGACTGTAACGTTGCTATTTATAGCAATTTGCGTGTTGTTACTGAATGTATATTTAATATGTCTGTCTGTAAGCTTTTGAAGTCTTATAATTTCTCATATTTGTTTAATGCTTTCTCTGCATACAGTATGTAAACTAATAGAATTAAAGCTAGGTAAATACAATAATAGTACACGAGTTGGAACATGTATATGTTTACACTTTACGCTAGACATTTTGCTAGACTCTCCTGTTACGAAACTAACAAACAGGTGACCCTCTTCTACATATGCTACAAATAAGAAAAAGATATATGTACATGAGCAAAATAATAACTGTCAAAAACTAAAATGGAAGCGACAAGGAGCGACTTCGATGTTTTGCCTTTCCTATGAAAATGCAAGCGGAATAATGAACGTGACAACCTAAAAACTAGAAATAATTATATAGTCTACATATGCAAGAAGTAGTTTATGCTAGAAAATACACCAAAATTGACTGTCGATAAATTTATTGTATAAAACGTTCTTTAACTGAACCATACAAAGATATTTTTCGTAGGTTCATAAGTTTGGTATTCGACAATTCTTCAAGAAATGTTCACACGCCTCCTGGTCTTAATTTAAACGGTAATTTTTAATTTAAATTCTGTTTCTTTTTAGATTCTTAATGTTAGAAAACTTTTTATTAATATCTAAACTACCCGTCCAATGTATTCTTTTTGTTTGTATCAATTACCTTAAATAATTAAATAGCTGCAATGTTTTCAGTTAAAAGTTTACAATTTGTCATGAGCAGATGTTTTCCCGTGGTGTTCATTTCCACCATTTCCAGCGAAATAAAAACCAATTTCTGCAATTCCCGCTTATTACAATGGCCTAGTATTCATAGGTGTTGTGATAATTGTAAACCATTGAAACGAGTAAACTAAAGTCTACAGGAGGAATTTGTAAAAAAGAAGAGAAGCTAAACAAGTAAAGAGTGGGGACTAATTATTTGTTATGACAAAACATAAATAATCCGAACTGTTCACTTGCAGGTGCACCCATTAAACATGCCAATTTTGACTAAATTCTATTAAGTTATCATCAAAGATATCAGACTTTCTTGACAGGATCTCACGGTGACATCACAACGTCAAAATATTTTTAAAAATCGAGATAAATTGAATATGAATGAACTGTTACAGTCATTCTTCATCATTGAAGCTGTATTTTTGAGCAAAACAAAATCTCTACAGAAAATTAAACTAGAATCAATCAATCAAGATTACGTTCATTTCCACGAAGTGTAGGACATCATTTACAAAGGATCTTTTTTAAAAGTCTTGCGTGAGGCCCCACGGCAATAACCCAAGTCAGTTTTTGTATACAACATGTATCCATGCTATAGCATTCCGTGGATGAAATATAAGCGACAGTCACTTTTGGTTTATTTTCTTGCATAAACTACTTGTTTACTTCCTGCATATGTAGACTATAATTATTTCTAGTTTTTGCATTTTCATAGGAAAGGCAAAACATCGAAGTCGCTCCTTGTCGCTTTCATTTTGAGTTTTTGACAGCTTTTATTCTTCTCATGTACATATATCTTTTTCTTATTTGTAGCATATGTAGAAGAGAGTCACCTGTTTGTTAGTTTCGTAACAGGAGAGTCCAGCAAAATGTCTAGCGTATAAAGTGTAAACGTATACATGTTCCAACTCATGTACTTTTATTGTA